>CAIGRN010019511.1:0-28317 GCA_903798345.1 Fraxinus anomala
ACATATTAAGTCAATCTAAATACATATTGAATACCTACATATTATACATATTGAATAAAATGAATTCAACCTAAATACTCAATACTAAAAATGTAAATTTCCTCATTCAATTCAAGTGTTTAGTAAAAAATCACGTCCAAAAATCGAGTCGAAAATCCAAGGCACGAGCAGCAATGAAATGCAGAAGAGACGTGAGGTAGATGAGAATTTTGATCATTAAATTTTAGGTTTTTGGTTTTAAGTACTAATTTTTATTTTAATATTTTTTAGTTTATTGGGTTGGGTTGGGTTGGGTTTGATTGGGTTTTAATAGATAACTCGGAACCCAACCCAACCTAAAATTTGATTTTCTAACCCCAACCTAACCCAATTAAACTAAAAAACAAATTCAAACCAATTGGTTTGAGTTGGGTTGATCGATTTGATTGGTTTAGATTGTTTTTTGCCAATCCTTTTATGATGGCTTTCTTGTGTCTTGACCCATTATCTTGTATCTTGGCCCAATTGATGATGCTATTGCCAACAGTGGGTGTTTTATGCTTTTTGCTTCTTGCTTTTCTGCTTCGTGCTGTTTGTATTTGGTTTTTTTCTTTCCTTTGTGGCTTGCAAATCACCATCATAACCTTGTCCCTTTGTGGGTGAGAAATGAAGAAAGCAACCATAAGTGAATACAAGTTGTGGGTTGGAGTTTCGATTGATTGTTTGATATAGATTGATAAAGTTTAAACTGAGCTTGAAACTACCAATTGAATATCAATTCCGCTACAATTTTCATGGTGTTAGTAACTACAATGGGGAAAGCACAATTTGGAAAATACTAAATCTACATTTCATACTATTTTCTACATTTTGACAACACGATGAGAGACTCGTTCATTATCTCCCTATGATGCTCATAGAAGGAGAACCGACTAAGTCATATGAATTTTATATTAGAGTCGTGTAGTGTCGAAAATATCCACAGGAAATGGAGGCAATACAACTTTAGGAAAACGTCTCCCTAAAACTTGCTTTTTAACTCTATTTTTATGTTATTGTTGAATTATATGTTTATGTTATGTTAATTGATAAATATTTAAACACAAATCTCCCGTTTTTCCCAACATTTAGACCTCAAAATTGCTTCAATTTTTGTTGTAAAAGTATATAACAAGTCATGTATGGGTTGCTAATTGGATGAAATAAAATGTTAGGCTATCAGAATGAGCAGCTCGGTACTAGGTTGGTATTGTATAAAAGGTTTCTAAGTTATTAAATTGGGGGTAAATTAGCAAATATTTGAAAAAGTTGGATAAAAAAAGCCCTTTTTCTCATAATCGGCTTTAGTCACAATGAGAGTGACTCTTCATCCCTTGTCTAGGTTGTTTCTCTTTATACTTTCATATTCTTAATGGCCTAACATGCCAGATGTCAACAATTTTTAGAGTCACTATGCAAACCAAACTGTACTCTTAATTAAGCTACCTCAACTCTTCAAATTTGGTCGAGTTGTCCCGCTACTTAAATAGAAGATACTAAATAGACATTTTCTTCATTTGCTTTCTTAACAAAAAATAAAAACTAAATAGTTGACCATTTTTCACCACTGACATCTAGCCCTTGTTTGGTTTGGATTTAAATTCAATTGCAATTTCAAGTCAATGTCAAAAATTAATTTTAACCATATATTTCATCAACTTTTATCAAAATCTACTAAAAATCTGATTTTAATATCTGTCAAACAGGGATCTAATATTCTCATTAACTAATTGTGTATTCTTAAGAAAAAATAATAAATGAAATAAAAATCCACTCATCTTGTTTAGCTAAATGGTTCGTCATGTTTGGTTTGCATCTGTATTATTCTCACTTATGTTAAATCCCATTTCATTTTCATATCTTCTTTTGTCTTTCACATTCAATTACCAAACAAATATGAGGTGGTTGAACAAGAATTACATAATAGGCCAACACTCGTGATGAACAATGAAAATTGTTCATTCTTGCATATATTACACAAATTCAACTTATACATAATCCACCAAATACATGTACTGACCAAACACGTCGTAAGAATTTTGTACTCTTTCAAATGATAAAAGCATACTTGCGTGTTTGGCAGGTAATACTCGACGGCATTGACATTGTTCAGTCCTATTGCCAAACACGCCAACAATTTTTTAATGAAAATCTTGAATATCTGTTCCTATAGTGGCCATGAGTAAAATTAAAACAATATTAAAGATGAGTAGAGTGTTAGTCATTTCAGCAAGGCAAAGAATAATGTTGGCAGCTGTACTTCAAGTGGAAGGGCAAATAATGTTGATAGTCACTGAAATCAGCGGAATGGCTTTTCACAGATGAAATCCTTCATATATTGCTCGAGGATCTGATGGACTAGAAGCCTGTATGCTTTTTCCGTGAGATGAAAACTGTCCCAGAAAACATACTCAGATACATTTGAACATGTACATTTACAGAGAAATGCTACTTCTATTGTTCCTGTGCCACAGCACCCAATATTCGAAATTCCGAATCCTGTCAAGGTAAATTCAATTTAAAGTTTTGTAATGAAGAACATGCATTTATCAAGAATGCAATGATGCATGAAAAGTTGTAGCGCTTAATAAGAAATGAGTATTATTCTAGACTTAATGTAGGAAGGGGTGGAGAAAGGTGAGACAGGAAAAATGGGGCGGAGAAAGTGGGAACAGAGGGAGAAATATCCTTTTTAATAAAGGTCAATTAGACAATTGAGACGAAGAGAATGCTTTTTTAAACAAGAAGTTTTGTAGTCAGGCTAATGAAAAAGACCTTGTAAAGAAATTTGTCTAAAGAGAAACAGTTTTATAAAAAGAATTGTAGCAGCAAAAAATACTTAATTTTAGAAAAAGTTAAGAAGTCTAAAATTACTGAAAAGTTGTTGGCCTTTCCCATAATTCAGTGCAATATACAGGGGAAATCTCTGCTTAAATATAGTGCTGTTCTGTTAATTACCATTCCCTTTTATCTTTGATAAACATAATTTCTTGCCTTGAGCTATCCATTCGTCGTTTTTTACTGCAATATTTTGCTACAGACCTCAACACCATGAAAGTCTATGGTCATATTTTTTTAAAAAAAATCTTGAAGAAAAAAGATGGATAGTTTACCATAATTTTTCGGGTTGTGGATGACATCGAGTGGAAGATTGTAGATATCAAGGTAAATCATCCGTGCTTCAGGGAGTATGCCATTAATCAAGTTCAGCTCATTTGATAACTTCTTGTTGAATAACTGACACATTTGATTGTAAGAATCGACACAGTTTCTTGTCACTCCTCCTTTCAAAGTTCTTTGTGATGGCAAACATCCAAGTGGTGGTAATCCGAAAACACCAATTCTACGCAAGCCCAGTCCGTACAAGTCCTTGAACGTAATGCACAGAAAACAAATTAGTGTAACCCTTCAACTACTGTAAAGAGAGAGTTCTGATATGTAAAAATATTAACTTTATTTGGTGCTAAGTTATAATTCCTGGATATTCTCTTGCAAATAATGTAAATACAAATGTTCAAATGTTGGTTTTTTGCATTATTGACATATTGTGACATGCTTGATAACGTGTAACAGAAATACTGGACCGCATTTGAGAGAAAAAAATAATTATTATTCACTTTAGTGTTCAATCCAGTCGCATACTACAAACTAAACATGCAACGAAGGTGTAATGACGCCAGATTTTACCTGAACAAATCTGGAACCAGAACTGACCATTAGATCGGCATATGAGGGAATATCATAAATGGATTTTCGCAGAGGCGAACCAAAATATGTATTGGTAACATCATTGCTGCCGGTAACAACTGTAACTAGACTTTTTCTTAAGATTTGGGATGTGCGTTCTTCTCCAACAATCCCTTTAAGCTTGATTATATATTCTTTGAACATTTCTAACTGATCAGACAACGACAAGACCGACTGCATTTCACCAGAAGATTAACAAATTAGCATAAGTTTGGAACAATGAATAAACAATAATTGAAATGGATTACAAAAAATAAAGTGAGAAAGGTACCGCAAGATCAGATGTTAAAGGATCGTATCCTGCACCTCCAGATGCAAAGTTTACACCTGTTATGAGATCTTGAGCTTGCAGTGATGGATCAAGGTATGCAGGCAGAAGAGGTTTAATTCCCAATTCTTCAGCTGAAATAAAGACATTTAATGAAATTTAGTTTAGCATGGAGGAGAAATGACTCAAAATAGTGGCACGCATACGCTCACACATGGCCTTGGGTGGGGCTTCAAAGGATTAGAGTACGTGGCTACGGACCACGATATTAAGGTTTTGTATCCCTCCTCTCCTACAACCAATCCAAAAAGGAAGCATATTTCCCCATGTGCAACAACAATAAAAACAAATTAAGCCGTGTTTCTATAAATTTTGGGTTGGGAACATGAGTTTGTTTTCTCGACTCCCTTCAGTTCATTACTAGATTTACTATACTTAAACCCTTGAGAGAGAAATATGACTATTACCAATTAAGTCAGAGGGGACTTTCCCATTGGAAAATCTTCCGGTCGGCTTTCCTCCCAAAAAATCTTGGCCATACGGAGGATAATTGACTTTGAATATTGTTTCGAGGTTGTTGTTGTTACCAGTATCAACTATGGAATCCCCAAATACAAAAACTGCTGGAATTGTGTCGTTTTCTGGTAATTCTATCACTGATTCACTAATACAAACAAGAAACGAAAGAGAAACACCTAACAATACCAAAAAGGGAAATAGTTCTAAGCAGAAGAACTGCATTGCTATTCAACACTACCCTGCAGAGCCCTTCACCAAGAAACTAGTGGGATAAGTTGTAGCTTTAACGCACCTGCTGTTTCAGCATTTTTTCCTACTATTTTATAGTTTTTTTTGTTGGATTTACATCTAGAATTTGATTTTATTATTTCCAATGTAGGTAAGGGTTAACCTACCATACACGTTCCATTCTATTCTCTCATTATTGAAGATTACCTTGTTTGATTTCTCCTATTCGACATGAAAGATATTCGCATTTTTTTTTCTTTCGAGAGCATGTGAGTCGTGTTGGACTTCTACTTTCTAGTGTCAGATGCGTAAATCGTGCTTGTGTTCAGGGACGGATTTGGCCCCCGGTGCAGCCCCCATCCCATTTATTTTTTTTTAGTAGAAAAAAAAAATTCTTGTATAATTTTATTTTTTTACGTATTAGTCCGACCTGTAATTCGATCCTGGATCCGTCCCTGCTTATGTTGGCATCTCCACTTCAACCTTTAGACCTCAAAATTGCTTTTATTATTCATATAAAAGTCAAATTTTTGGGTTTCGATTTAGATCACATGATATGTTAGGTATATAGGTAATCAGGAATGGGCATCGTTTCCCATACAACAGAGCATGACTTTCATTCTGAGCCAACTAACAAAAATGCCATACTGTGAAATTAATTCCAAGCTCATTAATGATGTGCATACCAACTCTTGTGTCTAAATCTAGCACACTTTAAATAGTATAAATAAGCCTTTTAACATATTTTCTGCTTGAAATAAAATTGTCATTAAATTTTTCAACATGTCTCTTCAAAATATACATATTTGTGGGTCCAAATATGAGGGCTGTGAAAATCCAAACATATCGAATATGGTGTTCAACAAAATACCATATGCATCCGTAGCATTGCGTATAGAATTTTATTTGGGCAAGCCAAGCTCGGTTCGTGTCCATAAACAAGGTTCAACATGGCCCTGACAACTGGCTCGTTTTTTCTTCTTTTTTTAAAAAAATAATAAAATAAACCAAAAACGAGCCAACCCACAAGCTCAAGACTAGGCTCGTGAAAAACTTTCAATCTCGGCTCAGGCTCAAGCTCAAGCTCATGGCCAGTCTCCATACAAGCTTGGTTGGTCCATGAACGGAACCGACCGAGACGAGTTGAGCTTGTAAGTTCATAAGTGACTCGACCCATTTGTCACCCTGTAGAATAGTTTCGATTGTCTCTTAAAGACTTGATTGAAGGTTACCAAACAAAAACTCAATTGTTTATGATTAAAAATTCAAGCTTGTGCTGACCTTGATATTTTATCGATTTCGGTCGAGCCAAACGTAGGCAAAAGCACATTGGATAGTAATTTGAGCCAGCGTAGATGAAATCAATGGTAACTTCTAGTTCAGCTGCTAGCCCATTAACTTCCAACAAACAACTGTATGCATTAAAGGCTTGTTCTGCTGTACTCTTCAGATGGCAAAATATTATGTGCAGACTGCAGAACACTCTTAGCCTTTGATAGTGATCCGGCCTGGCTTGACTCGTGACTTTTACACATTTATATAGTATTGTTATACTGGACAACACTACACTGGACAAGGTGATGAATACAATCTTAAATATCTTTTTTTCTAAAAATCGTTTTTAGTATTGTACAATCCAACGTGTCAAATATGTCACAAGTATATTGGCATCAAGGTCGTATTTGACAAATTTTCTGTGTTAGCCGAACTTTCAAGTAAATTAAACAATTATGCATACGAACTCAAGTTTAATTCATAGTGTTGACCATTGAGAAATCCCGCAACTTTATAGGAGTCTCCGCTGGCCAACATCACCTAAACATGGTTCTTTTCCAAGTTAGTAAATACTCATATTTTTAGACTTCATATTTTGAAATCAAAATGTACAAGAAAATCATAGATTCTTCTGTCCTTTCCTCTACGAAATATTTGGATATATGATTAATATACTTCCTAGTTTGAGTTGGTCTTTGCTAGAGAAAACCATCACCTGCAAATACCATTTTGATGCTATTTTTCCTTACAAACTCAAAAATAGTCCACAATGCGTTCACTTGCCTTTAGATATTGAGAAATATGTAACAAAAACCTAGTGATTCATTTATATTAGATGCAGGGTTTGGATTAAAAAATTCGAAATATAACATTAACGAGTTAATGAAAGAAATATTATTTTGAAATTATGAAATTAACAAAAATATGTATGTCTAAAATTGCATAACATGACAAAATAATGCACATAAACATTGTATCTGATTGTTGTAGTAAGGTAGAATGGCTTCATTGACATAAATATCTGATTTACATTTATATGTCAAATTAACTTCTGTGCATAACATGATAAAGCAATTATATGATTTCCAAAATACAGAAATTAATGCAAAACCAGCTCATTGTCCTCAATTCAGAAGAATCGCCAAAGGACGATTGCAAGCAAACCAAAATTATTAGCCAGACAACTCAACCAATGAAAGAAATCGACTGTGAAGGGGAATGTGACCATCAATCGCGCATCGATCAGTGAGAACTGACGAGGAAAGGATGCTGGCAAACCCCGCAATCTATGGTCTCGGAGCCTGAACTGGGAACTTGAACCTGTGCCAATTTTGTTCTACACAATGAAATTGTGAAGAATGCAACATGACAATTTACAAAATTGTAAGCAGAAGTATTTGAACCTGCAAATGGACTGTACAAGTAGGGCAGGCAACCTCTTTCATCCGCCTTCCAGAAACCTCTGACCTGGAGCCTGATTCAGAAATAATAACATAACTGGCTGTCCATTTGCAATATAAAAACCAAAGGCATAACTATAACAAGTAGAATAGATTACTATCCAACCCAAGTCATCTCCAATGCAATAAAATCTGTCCCGCACAAAAGCATTAAAATGTCCCGCAGCCTGTGCATTTTGTTACAGCTTCATCAGGAACCTATCTAAGTTAAACGGGAAATGAATGAAAGTCTGGACAAATTAAAACTTAAGAGACTAGTTCTCCTAAAAAGTAAACATATGCATAGAACAATGCACTTTTAATACAAATGACACGGATTTCTACCCAAGTTTGATGGATATAATAGCTAATGAGTAACTTCGCAATCATAAAAAGCAAGACAAAAGGCAAATGAATAAAGAAAGGAAAAAGTGCAGCATGCTATCTCTTTTTAAATTTTTAATTAGGGGAACATTACTACCCTACCTTAATGGAGAGGGTAAGGCTCTCCCCATTTTCATTAGCTTTCTTGCAAGACAATAAAAACAGGGACAAAGGGCCTTTTCTTAAACAGTTATTGTCTCCGTTCAAGATGCATTCCCTAATCCAGTATCATATCTGACCCTCCTTCAAATAGCTGTTACTCGCCTTTCACATCATATAAATATTTTCGTTGTTCACGAATATATCAAAGCTTTCTGTTTAAGTTGAAAAGCTACAGTGTCAACGGCCACTCATCGCATGATTTTACATGATATTTAGTGTAAAGCACTTATCATCTCATATCTTCTCAACAGGATTGACCCCCATCTTCTATCATATCTGTTTCTCAAGTTGGACATGAGATATGCAATGTGATTTTATGTTCACGCCCATACAATTACAATACTGTAAACTTACACAAACATATCTCAAGTGATTCGACTATTCTGAGATTTTTGGGCAGCTCATACATGACAAATGAATTATATGCAGTAAAATCTAGGAAGAAATTTTCATGCACCAACTCATCTATGAAATAAAGGAATGCCATCTTACCCAGTGATCTTTCTCCTCATTAACAGGCTTTATTCTATTCATCCAGACTGCAAAGCTTCTCCTCTTCTCAGTTGGTTGTTCAGCAATCTTAGGAGTTTCAGAAGGACGGATTCTTCCGCCCATCCCTTAAACTGCAGTTTAAAGGAGTCAAAAACATTTGACTATCTGATGTCATTGTTTCATTCACTTTATTTTATTTTCATGCATGTGTCCAGATGGGTTTGGGCTGTGGGAAAGCAAAAGTGTACAGGGATCCAAAAATGTGTGGAAGAGTCAACATAGTTTCATAGAATAGTAAATTTTATAACATAATCAAGAATCATATTCTAACAATTTCAAACCTGTACAGTTGCAGCAGTAACTGTATCTAAAATGGTATTGGTGGTGTAACTATTTGACTGCAGTCTGATACGCTTTATTGGTGGTATAACTATTTGACTGCAGTCTGATACGCTTTAGTTCAATGTTCACAGAGCTTTTTGACCAAAAAGCAAATGTTGAAGAATCAAACCCCTAAAAAGCAAAAACAAATTTCTAGTAAGCATTTAGCCAAGGTAGACAACAAAAAGGGAGCAAGAGCAGAGACCAAAAGAACCCAATAAAATTTGTAGGATAACAGCAATCCTATAAACTCTTAGCAACACCAGCTAGTCATTAGCAACGAACATGATGTGAATATGGCCTCTTGGCCCTCTCCCGTATGATCCATCTATCCCATCATAAAAGTATATCAAATATTTAGCAAATAAAAGCAATTGAAGGACACGGCCATATTTAATGATTCCATAGTTTAATTTAGCAAGAGACAAATAATATATATGTTGGAGACAGCAATTGTGCTTGCTGCATACCAAAATCATAAGTTTTCATAATAGAGCTTGCCAATCTAGAAGTTTTTGCATGTCCATAGCCGTATCCATGTCGCTATCGTAGCATATAAATCCATCTACCCAACCCAACACCCCAACACTAAAAAGAAAGGAATAAATCAAAGCATACTTCACATCTAGTTATTGTGTCGAGAGGATAAATTTGAAGAACCCGACTGGTTGCTGGGTTAAGCATGCGAATTCCATCCAAGCCAATCTGAAAAAGATTCCACAACAAAATTTGAAGTTAAGATCTTGGCCAATCCTGCAAAGGAAAATAGAAGCATATACTCTTTAGCCTAACAAAGACCCCAAAAAAAAAAAAAAAATGTTTGTAATCATCACTAGAACATCGCAAGCACAACAGATGTGGTACATCTCCCTTCAGAGAACCAACAACTGATCTAAATGCTACATGAAATTTCACTTGACCAAAGATATTGTTGACAAATTTCCGGTTTCTTGTTTCCTAGGATTTATTTGTTTTTAAAATAAAGGGATAAGGAAGGTTGTTTCCTATTATCTCTCGTCTTTTCAGTGATTTACTCCGGATTATTAATTTCTATAATTCTGAGAGAATCATTGACAGATTTGTTGTCAAACTTCTCTATATGAGGCCTTTGCCTTTCTCGTGATAATGCATTAGAAGAGAGTTCTTCTATTCCATATTTTTTCATGATATAAGTTTTTCTATTTCTTCATGATATCAGAGACGGTAACGATGCTTTTTGTTAACCACGCATTCATTTCTCTCCTCTCTCTTTAATATTTTTTTCCCTCCATCTACGCTCTCAGCAATCCAATGCTGCAGCACCCTTCCGTGTATAATTTCAGCAGCGCCACTCTCCAGTTTTTATGGCGGGCAGACCTCCAACGTCTCCCTGGGGAATAGCCATGACCGGCACCAAAGGCAATGACGGCTCGAAGACCTCAGTTCCCTTGCAGCCGACCCCAATGACTGCTCCCTTGCAGCCGACCCCAATGACTGCTGCCACAATTCATGTCCCTTACTCAGATAATTCCTCTCTTCAAATCACCTCTCATAAACTCAATGGAAAAAATTACCTGCCATGGTCGCGATCCGTGGAGATGGTTATCCGAGGGAAACGGAGGTATGACTATCTTGATGGGTCTACCAAGAAACCTGAAGAGTCAGATTCATCTTTCCAGACTTGGGATGCTCAGAATTCAATGGTAATGGCCTGGTTAATCAACTCCATGGATGAGAAGATCAGTGAAAGCTTTATATGCTACACAACTGCCAAGCACATGTGGGAGGTAGCCAAGAGACAACATTCTGATCTTTAAAATTCATCTCAACTGTTTGTACTACGAAACAAGGCTCGGAATCTAACTCAAGCCGAGATGGATGTTACTACCTATTTCAATGCTCTTACAAAATTATGGCAGAAAGTAGACCTATTTAATAATGGCCATTGGCTATGTTCAGAATGCACTGAGAATCGTCAAAAGATGGTGAATAAGGAAATGATCTATGATTTCCTTTCGGGTCTTAACAAGGACCTAGATGAAATTCGTGGGCGTCTACTTGGCACTAAGTCACTGCTAAATATTGAAGACATTTTTGCTGAAGTTCGAAGAGAAGAAACTCGCAAATGTGTAATGCTTGGTACTGTAAAATCGACAACTGAGAACTCTGCCTTCTCAGTCCGTGGACCTGAAAATTCTCGTGGAGAATCCCAGAGTCAAAAGAAGAGTGACAATCGTTGGTGCGATTATTGCCAGAGATCAAACCACAATCGTGATAATTGCATGGTAAACCTGATAATTGGAAAGATACTCGCAACAATAGAAGGGATTCCAGAAGTCTTCAAGTTACTACTACATATACGACATCAAGGACTAGTGACAACAACTTCAATTTCTCTCTAAGCAAGGAACAAATGGAAAAACTGTACCAGATCATAAATGCCCAATCATCCAACCAGAGTCAATCCACTGCCCAAGGTGAGCAGTCACAGCCATCCTCGGGTACCTCACTTTTGGCTTAAGAAGGTACTTTCATGATTGCTCTAAGTGGTATATCTGAAGTGACTGAACCCTGGATGATAGACTACGGGGCTACATGTCATATGACAGGTTGTGCAAATCTCTTCTATTCTTATAATCCTAGTCCATGGAATTTGAAAATTAAGATTGCAAATGGTTCTCTTGCAACGGTTGTTGGTACTGGTACCATTAATATTAGTCCTCAAATAACTCTAAAAGATGCTCTCCATGTTCCAAAGTTATCATACAATTTACTATCTGTTAGTAAGATTACCAAAGATCAAAATTGTACTGCCCTGTTCTCACATTCCATTTGTAAATTTCAGGATATGACTTCGGGCATGAGGATGACAGTGCTAAGGAACACAATGGTCTCAATTACTTTGAGGAAGGGATTTCCAACAATAAACAAGCTTTAACTGTCTGGTGTGAATTTATTTCTTTATCTAGAGAACAACAAATAATGTTATGGCACTCTAGGTTATGCCATCCTAGCTTTCAATATCAGAAACAATTGTTTCCCTCTCTTTTTCGAAATAAAGATGTTTTTAAATGTGATGTTTATCAAATTGCTAAACCAAAGGTCGGTTTTCCCTTCTCAGCCATATAAATCATCCAAACCATTTACATTAATTCATAGTGATATATGGGGTCGTTCATGGGTACCAAATGTAACTGGAAAAAAATGATTTATCACATTTATTGATGATCACACAAGGATTACATAGGTTTATCTTCTAAAAGAAAAAGGTGAGGCTGAACAAACATTCAAACACTTTCATTTGATGGTGAACAACCAGTATAGTGCAAAAATTCAAATTTTACGTACTGATAATGGGAAAGAGTACTTTAATTCCATTCTAGGAGAGTATTTTTTCGAAAATGGCATTATTCACCAAAGCTCATCTCTTAGAAGTAGCTCGCTCTATTATGTTCGCTAATAACGTCCCTAAATTGTTTTGGGGTGATTCCATTCTTACAGCTTGCTATCTTATAAACCGTCTTCCTACATGGGTTATGAACTACAAAATACCTTCCCAATTCTTCCTTCAATACTACCACTGACAAGGTTAGTAAGTTTGTTACCCCTCAAAGTGTTTGGATGTAAGTCTTTTGTTCATGTTCATGATCATAACCGAAGCAAACTAGATTCCCGAGCTCTACCTTGTATTTTTCTTGGGTATTCAACCACTCAAAAGGGTTACCGTTGTTATTCCCCAGAAAAACACAAATACTTTGTCACTATGGATGTCACCTTTTTCGAAAACCAGCCCTTTTACTACAAAAATTCGCTTCAGGGGGAGATTGGGAATGAAGCAATTTTTTCCTTTTAGGAACCCACACCAAGTCCAATCCTACCACTTCCACCTGATCCACCCACTCCAGTAGAGCAAACATAAGAACCCACACCAGCCACAAATGACCTGGAGTCTACCATGAACATCGACAACTCTAGGAAAGGAGAAGATTCACAACAACAACTTGAGTTACGTGTTTATTCTCGGAGAAAACCCTTACAAAGAATAGAGAATGTTGTGGACCTACAACCTTGCCATGAATCATAACTGAATTCATCACCTGAGGTTAGTGACCTTGACTGTCATATTGCTTTGAGAAAAAGAGTTCGTTCTTGTACTCAACATCCAATTATGTTTCCTACAGTCATTATTCACCTTCCCTCTAAGCTTTTATTACTAACCTGTCTAAAGAGAAAATTTCTAAAGATATACAGGATGCTTTGAGGAATCCTGAATGGAGAAAGGTAGTTACAGAGGAAATGCAAGCTCTTGAAAAGAATCAAACTTGGAGTCTCGTAGAAAAACCTGAAGGGAAAGCTTCAGTGGGTTGCAAATGGGTGTTTACTGTGAAGTATCGATCTAATGGGACGATTGAGAGATACAAAGCAAGACTGGTTGCAAAGGGCTTCACTCAAACATATGGTATTGATTACAACGAGACTTTTGCCCCAGTTGCCAAGCTCAATACAGTCAGAGTACTTTTATCTCTCGCGGCAAACCTGGATTGGGATCTACAACAACTTCACATGAAAAATGCCTTCCCCAATGGTGATTTGGAAGAGGAAGTCTACATGGATCTGCCACCGCGATTCGACAAAGACAAGAAAAATGGAAAAGTCTACAGACTAAAAAATGCACTATATGTTTTAAAGCAATCCCCAAGGGCTTGGTTTGGCAGATTCACAAAGGCGGTCTTACAACAAGGGTATAAGCAAGCTCATACCGACAATACCCTCTTTTATCGACACAAAGATGGTAAGAGTACAATTCTTATTGTCTATATGGATGACGTAATTTTGACAGGAAATGATACAATGGAGATAACAAGACTGAAAACTAGACTGGCAGCTGAATTCGAGATAAAAGATCTTGGACCGTTACGCTACTTTCTTGGTATGGAGGTTGCCAGAAACAAGAAAGGAATATCAGTCACTTAAAGAAAATATATCTTGGATCTGTTAAAGGAGACATGAATGTTGGATTGTAAATCGATAGACACGCCGATGGACTCCACAACAAAGTTAGGGGACAAGAAAGATGGAACTTCGGTTGATACTGGGAGATACCAACGACTAGTCGGAAAGCTCATCTATCTTTCCCACACCAGACCAGATATTACATTCATTGTGAGTGTTGTTAGTCAGTACATGCATGCTCCCTATGAAGAACACATGGAGGCTGTATTCCATATCCTAAAGTACCTTAAAGGATCGCCTGGTAAAGTTTTGTTTTTCAGCAGAAATGAGTCCAGGAGTATTAAGGGATTCACTGATGCAGATTGGATAGGTTCTATTGAAGACAGGAGGTCTACTTCAGGGTATTGTACATTTGTTTGGGGCAATCTGGTTACTTGGCGAAGCAAGAAACAAACAGTTGTGGCCTAAAATAGTGCTGAGGCTGAATTTCGAGCCGTAGCTCACAGTATGTGTGAAATGCTATGGCTGAAACTATTGCTTGAAGAATTGGAGATAAAAATAAATCTTCTTCTAAATATTTATTGTGATAATAAGGCAGGCATAAGTATTTCTCACAATCCAGTCCATCATGATTGGACAAAATATGTGAAAATTGACAGACACTTTATCAAAGAAAAAATTGAGGATGGTATACTGTGCATAACCTATGTGTCTATTGGTAATCAAGTTGCAGATGTACCAACAAAAGCTCTAGCTAGGAAGATGTTCGAAAGACAGATTAACAAGCTGGGCATGTTCAATCTAGGAAACCCAGCTTGAGGGGGAGTGTTGACAAATTTCCCGTTTCTAGTTTCCTAGGGATTTATTTCCTATTAGATTGTTTTTAAAATAAAGGGATAAGGAAGGTTGTTTTCTATTATCTCTCTAGTCTTTAATTCAGTTATTTACTACTTAAATTAAGGGATTGTTAATTTCTATAATTATGGAGAATCATTGACAGATTTGTTGTCAAGCTTCTCTATATGAGGTCTTTGCCTTTCTCGTAATAATGCATTAGAAGAGAGTTTTCTTCTATTCCATATTTCTTCATGATATAAGTTTTTCTATTTCTTCATATATGAATTAGAAAAACAAAAACAAAAATGAAGATAACGAGAATTGA
This sequence comes from Fraxinus anomala, assembly GCA_903798345.1. Classification (NCBI taxonomy): domain Eukaryota; kingdom Viridiplantae; phylum Streptophyta; class Magnoliopsida; order Lamiales; family Oleaceae; genus Fraxinus; species Fraxinus anomala. The sequence continues at coordinate 15,008 of CAIGRN010019511.1, forward strand.
CAAGCTAAGTGAGCACGATACTCGGAGTATAAGTATAACAGGTTGCTGAAGTGGATTAAATTATGAGCCTATGATCGGAATATACCATGAACACGTTTAAAAACAAAAAGTAATGCAAATACTAACCTCTAGATTCATGTTAACATGTTACTAACTTAATCTTAATACTAACATATCTGGATCAACATTTTGGTGCTAACATGTTACCGTCCTGTGTTTTTTGCAGTTGTTCTTCCCAAACATGGGAAATGGACAAAAAGTTCATGCATGCAATGGAAAAAAATGTCAACACAGAACCATCAACACATATCATTTCCAAATCACAATCATGATTAAACACAACAATTGTACACACTACACATGGAAAGTTTCCTATTCATGTGTGGCCAGTTGTAAATCTACTCAGTTATGTAAACCGCTCATCCTTACAAGCCCCAAAGCCAAAGATACAATAGATTTTCAGTTTTTGATATCTAGAACTACCTCCATCCCATAAAGATAGGCTTTTTCTATTTTTCACACATATTAAGAAAGCTTAATTAATATACGCTGGAACTATAAATTTTATTACATTTTTCCCAATACACCCTTATACTAAATAATGGTAACTCATATTTTTTGATAACAAGACCCGTTAATTAGGGGTATATTAGAAAATTAAGATATTAATTATACTTTTAACAAGAAAAGTGGCCTATAATTTGGGGTAAGCAAAAAAGAAAATCAAGCATATTTTGTGGGATGGAGTTAGTATCACATAGTACCACATAAAAGAAAACTAATGCAATTACATGACCATTCTGGGTGGTAATCTGCTACAGAACACGTTGAACCTGACCATGCTACCACTTTTATAATGATATTCAAATATGGAATCACGCAAGTCTGCATTCCTCCTCCAGTTCAGAAATTCAAAGCCTTTCAAAAAGCCATGACAATTTATGAACACATCACAACGGATTTCGGTTCACAAATAGAGAATATAAACAACAAAGTTAAAAAAATTGAAACAGAATGTGAGCTGGAACTGCATAATAGACTTGACAAAGAACGTCCATGGTGCTCTGACTAGCACTTTCTGCTAATAACTTAACTCGGTACTTCTGAACCCCACCATTCGTATCCTGCTGTGAATCCGCCTTTAGAACTACCTTCACAACCTTCAATCCTATATTTGTTGACCGCTCCTTCCCTTATGGAGAAGAATGCCCAATTGGCCTCCCAAAATCATCAAAACCTAACCAAGTCGACGACTTGGGAACTGTTCCCTGAGCTCCATACGGCTCCGAGCTACTCCCTTTGTAAGCATAAACCCCTTCATTGTTCCCCAAACCCCCATCATTCTTCCCATAGCCACCGTAGCTACTCTCATATCGTTTCCCATACAAATCAAAACCAAATTTAGACCCGCCCCGACAGTAATTTCCATCTAAATAACCACCCGGGCGATCGAATTTCACACAATGGTCATAAGGGGCATTGGCGTCATATACTGGCCGATAAGATTGATTAAAATGAGAGGTATATAGAGAAGGATATTGTGAATTGGGTCCAACAGGTTTAGGGCCTGGGGAATAATTGGTTGCGGGCTGATCATAAGATGAGTAATACGCTTGCTGTTGCGGTAGCTGTGATGGCGGGGGTGAGTATTGCCCGTGGACTTCTAACTGTGGAGAAGAATATGAAGGTTGAGATTTTTTAAACGACGGCGTTGTAGGTAGAGGATAGAGATTTTGTGGAAAGTGAGGATAAGATGAAGAATTATGCTGGTAAGAGGTAGTGGAGTGATCAGCGGAATAAAGAGGAGTAGGGGTGTAATTGTTGGGGGAGACGGGTGGTGCGGAAGCATAAGACGGCGACAGTGGTGGGTAGTGAGTTAGATCGTCGACAGGGTTCGAATTCGAGTTCGGGTATGCGTTCAGGTTATGGGTTTGCGGGTATTGATGTTGCTGGTAGTAGGGGATGGATGTGTAATCGCCGTGTTGCATTGTTCGAGACTAAAAATCGGAGAAGGATAAGTCTTTTCCGATTATGTTTTCCGGAGGAAACAACCCCCTCGAGGATTCCCCAATCAACACGAATTATGCTTCTTGTAATTTTTTGTTGACATCGATGCTGACACTCTTCTGCGTAGGGAATTTGGTGATTGATCGAAAAAAATATTGTTGAAATTAACGTACAAAAACTTGTCAATTCATATGATATCAAATTTTACGTAGATGTATCATGATTGAATGCATGGGGTACACACTTCCATCTGAAGTCAAATAAACTTGAGTTAAAGCATTTTACCAGAAAACAATTGACACTTTGATTGACATTCTCTCACATTTGTGTTGGGATCCATGCGGGATCCATATGAATAAAAAATGAAAAAAAAATTGCCCCTCCCCCCTATTGTGAGCGGTCTTTCAGGGAAGGTATGGCACCCCAACAGAACTCAATAAACTTTCATTCTAGCGATGAAAAAATCAAAGATGAACTTGACATGTTTGTCATAACTGATAAGCATACCACCCTAACGTGCATCAAAATGACGAATGTTTAATTACCACGACTGCTTTTACACAATCTGAGAATATAAACTTCATGTTTTGGATTCATTTTGACTCTTACTTTGGATCTTTAGATCTTTTGTAATGTTTTATTTGTATGTCCGGAGTAGTTATAGTCAAAATTTTGATCAATATAATTTATATTTATCAATAAAAAAAGGAAAAGTATAGCAGCAGTCCCTAACCTTTTTGTGCTAACGAAAGTCCATAACCTTTCAAAAATATGCCGCAGAGGTCCATTCATTTGATCATGAGTTATCGAAGAAAGTCAAAACTTGATCAATTTTAACCTAATTAAAAGAGTAAAATGATAACTTGATAATTACCACGTAAAATAAATAAAAAAAACCAAAAAATTCAGAAAAAACCAAAAACCTAAAAATAAAAAAAAATGTTGTCTCCCCCAAACCCCCACCTCTACCCCATCCCTAACCTCAACTCCTTACCCACGACCACCAGTAATATCGATACCACCGCCAGTCGATTGGTTATGGCCAACCCAAAACCAACTGCCACCACCATCATCAAATCTACACTCAAAACTAAAAATCCCATCCCACCATTGCGCACGAGTTGTACAGTAAACTGCCACACCACCATCAAACCAAAACCAACTATCTCCATCAAAACAAAAACTAATGCCACCACTACCATCAACCCTATACCCAAAACCAAAAACCCTACCCCAACATTTATGTAAATTTATCTGTTGATTGTTAAAATTTTAAGGCTGGAAATCACAAAAAATGTTGTTCTGATTTCGAGGTTGATATTATTCACAAAGGAAATGGAAGAAAACGACATGTTCTTAGCCTCAATTGGCGCTAGGCTTTTACCATTTCTCATTGTAGCTTTGGGTAATAAACAATTGGTGAAATATTTCGAGGTTTTGGAGAAATTTGTTCAGAAGGAATCGTCAGTAAAAATCGATTCAGTAGAAGGACGATGGGTGTGTGATTGGATTTTTGGCGATTGGTGTGAGAAGGATATGTTATCGGCAGTGGTGTGTGATTGGATTTCTGGCTGTGCTATCGGCAATAGGTGGTGGCGCGGTGGCTTATTTCTTTTCTTAATTATTTTTGGTTTTTTCATGATCTTTTTGGTTTTTTTGGTTCAATGGTAATTATCAAGTTACCATTTTACCTTTTTTATTAGGTTAAAATTGATCAAATTTTGACTTTTTTGGTCAATTAACAGTCAAACCATCCATTTGGACCTCTACTATATATTCCTGAAAGGTTAGGGATCTTCATTGGTATAAACTGAAGGTTATGGTGAAGTCTATAAAAAGTGAAAAGTTAAGGACCGTTACTGCAATTTTTCCTTAAAAAAAGTTTATATAAGGAGATGCATCCTTGGAATTTCTAAAAAAGCCCAGGTACATTGCTTTCATGGTTACACCAATATCGTCACTCTTCATGTGTATCGATTACATTTTAGGTAGGAATGTAAATGGATTGGATATGAATCGGATCTGCCTATATATGATCTGATCCGATTCGATAATCCAATGAATATTTAATTATTAAATTTATATATGTTTTGTTATGTTATCGGATATCCGATTCGAAATTAAAGAAATTAGGGAAAAAATCAATGTTAGAATCAACTTTTATTTATTTTTTGTTCTTTTTCCAATTCTTAAACGAGTTTAATAATTATAAATTTCTCAACTTTTTTTATGTTTAAAATTTGATGACTTTTTATTCTAAATTTATTTGTTTTCTCATTTATTTATTTTAGTGACAAATAACATGTCATAAAAATATTTTTACCGATTCAATTATTTATAACAAATCAGATTGGATTGTTATCGGATCAGATTGACCTATATCTATATTTAATCCATTTAATTAATGGATTATCGGATTCGGATCTTGATCGAATTATCGGATTGAGACTTTAAATTCATCTCACATTAATTTCATCGAATTCAGATAAAAATCAAATACATTGACAGCCCTAATTTTAGGTGTCCCATTGAAGGTATCCTCTATCTTGTAGTAACTAGACTTAAGTCAATTTATTTAATTTATCCAACACCCAAGCTCCCTCATAAGCACGGAGATAAGAGTGTGAATCGTTCATTATTTATTTACTTGGGATGGTGAGTGATAACTCGCCCACTGAATAGGTTTGAGTTACGTACATTCCAAGAACTCTACCCATTACAAGAAATAATTACAAATCTCGTAAATGTCATTTTCTTGCTAACTTTCCTAATATCCTTCACTTTATCAAGTACGTCAAATATGTCCACATTGAAAAACTTCCAAGTATGCTGTGATACTTGATACTACCAAAAATCGTACCCGATGATTCCCGAGATTGAGGATTCAAAATGAGCACGCACAAAATCTTTCAGTAAGTGAAACAAATGCTTCGAGGTGTGTTCTCGTCGCCCATCATATACTTAACATAGAGAGAATTTATACGAAAAGATATATGCTGAAATTATATGTAAAAGCATACCTGAAAAATGGTCAAAGTCTTTGTACTTATAGAGGTAAGTAGTACAATCCTAATATGATTGAATTAGTTGAACGCCTTTATCCGATTTGAGGAGATATAGGATGTTTGAAAGTCTTACAATGTCTAGGAATTATAATTAGATAGATATTAGACAACTTGTGTTTGGATGAAGATAGAACTCTTGATAGTGAAATCCCATCATTATAGGACAAAAGAGATATGATAGGACTCAACCTTAACGGAGTTGGATAAGCCTTATCATATAAAAGAGTCCTAATGTATTAGGTTTGTTAAAAGCAAGGTCAAGTCATATACTTGAGAAGACCTAGAACCGAGGGACGATTTTTGTACCTGAGGACATAGGCCGACGAGGTCTTTTTGGTTTGCCCCAAAAAGGTTGAGGACACATACCCTAAGTTACAAAAGCTTGCACACTCTACGGAAGGGAAATAATTGACCGTTTGATTTTAAATTTACAATGATAGACAAATATTTATAACAAGACTTTTTGGGAATTAAAGAACTTGATTGATTATCTCTGCCAAAGGAAACTACATTTCAATTATGTTACTTGTATATTATTTATATACAACTTGGATGATATTTGAATATGTAACAAAATCGAGATCATTGATTATTTTAAGTGTTGGAGAAATCAATAGTAAAATTGTGTGTCCCATAGTACAATGTAAAACATAATGTTAACTAGAATGTATGTGTAACAAGATTGAACTACCGTCCAAAAAAAGAGGATGGAAGGTAGGGAAACCTACACTAACAGGTCATAACCACTAAAACAGAGAAGAAAATAAGATGTTGTGCATAAAATTACAACATATGTCCGTACAATTACTGATGCACTTAATTGACCAGAATAATTTTATGGCTGTTGGGTTTTGTGACCCAAATTCTGTCCAAATTGGGTCTAGAGCCTCGCGTTATGGAGTATTGGGTTTGAAGACATCAAAAAAGGATCCAAGAAGGAAAAAAAAGTGGATTGACTGCGTTGGATAGACGCTCCCTTCACGCTAATTTCCATATTTTAGGTTACTTCTAGTGTTTGGATATCTCCCATATAAATAGTAGACTTTTCATTCAATTTAGACAGTACATTATTGTAGAAGTTGTATTTTTTTCTCAATTGGTTGTTAATAAAATATTTGGTTCATCTGCCAATTTCTTCTTCTTGTTTGCTTTTTTTTTTAAATCTTGTTCATGCTTATTTATTTGTGCAATCTATATTTCATATCGTGTCATATCACATCATCAAATTCCTGACAGTGACCTTTTACAGTGAATCGGGTAATAGACAGCAGAGGTTACAGATTCAAGTACTATTTATCTTGCAGCAGCGGAGGCTGAAGCAGCAGCATAGCTAGAGCCGGTAGGATTTGGTCATTCCATTATCATAATTGTGCTTTTAATCCTCTAGGATCAAACTAGAGGCCTAAATATTTCATTTTTAGATGTTTCGAACTAGATAAGAAAATTATCCGAACTCAACACGGCATAACTGTGTACATGGGCACTTAGAAAAATATATAACATATGGAATAATAATCTATGTGAGTAGCAGGCTCCCAACAACCAAACTCAAAATAACCTGAGTCCCACGACATGATCTCTATTTTTTGAGCTTTGGAGTTATGTGTTCGACCATTCAAGTTCGAGCTACCCAGAGCGTATGGCACAATTTTCGCATTTTCATAGAGCTGGCATTTCTACAATAAACCATTGAAAGAATAAATCAATGGCAGACAATCTATAACAGGAAAGAACTGATTAACCATTTGAGGAGAAAGCAAGATTCTTTCTTTACTATTCGATTCGGTTCTTACTGTCATCAGTCATGATGCCATTGACTTGGGCCAATGTTTGTAGAACAATTCCCTACGGAAATGTTAATCATGCTACATGTTGGGTTTTTGATACTCGATAAATCGGACGATGATATTAAACCGTTTAGTTTGGATTATACTTCATCGACCTCGGTCGATGAGTGAAGTGAAATATCGACACCACAATTGTTTGGACCGATCCTAAACCTATTTTGGGTCATTTGAAATAGTCTANGCTACATGTTGGGTTTTTGATACTCAATAAATCCGGACGATGATATTAAACCGTTTAGTTTGGATTATACTTCATCGACATCGGTCGATGAGTGAAGTGAAATATCGACACCACAATTGTTCGGACCGATCCTAAACCTATTTTGGGTCATTTGAAGTAGTCTAATTTAGTTAGTGTTGCTCATGGCCCGACCCATTATCTTGGACGGCTTTATTGGTTGATAGTCCATTAATTTTACCTTTTGGACCTCTATGTTCTAACCTAAAACTACATATATATCTTATTTGATATTTTGTCACGTGTCGGTACATGATTGTACTATTTTTTTTTAAAAACATATTTTTTTCCGCTCAACATTGTTTTTAAATTCTCACATAATGTTAAAAAAATGTGTAATCCATGCATAATTCATGTTAGTACAAAATTATGATAACATAGACCCAAAAAAGAACCAGACCAAATGGCCAAAAAAAGAGAGATTAACCAGTCAAATCACCAAAATAATCCATCAAAAAGTGTATTCCCCAAGAAACTGAAACATTGCATTTTGTTTCCAAGAATTTCTCACAAAAAGAGAACTTCTAGGCTTGCTTCTTTTACAGATTCACAGAGTGGACACAACCATAAAACTGTTTCACAAGATTTGCAGCTGCAGAGGTGCCTGCAAGGAAAGAAAACTACACAGGAGTTTCTAACTTGGCACAATTTACAAGCCATCTTTTTCTTCTGTTCTTCAGATTCTTTTTCCTCTTGGGTACTGTTTTTCATGTTTGAAGAACCACAAAATGAAACTGCATCATGGGCTTCATTATTGAACATCAAGCAGTCTTTTTCTATGACTTGATTCAGCCTGTTGTTGAGGTTAAACACAGTGGCTTCATTTTCTATGGCCTTTTCCTTCCAGATTTTGGCCTCCATTTCTGCCCTTCTAAAGAAATCTTGGAGTTCCATTGTCTTGTTTTTTGTCATAGCCAATTCCTCATTTTTTTGGAGTATCAGAGTCTTAATTCTTGATTCATATTTGTGGAGTAGAACTGCTTGTTGCCTTGTTTCTTCTTGCAGAAATGACCTCCTCAATCGCTGATTCTGTACACAGTATTTAAAAATAAAATAAAAAGATTTTAACTTTTTTTTTTTTGCTTCTTGGCACTATTGAAACAAAGAATCGATAAATAATCAAAATAAAGAAAATCTCAGAACTTACAATAGAATAACATACTTTCATTCCCACACACCCCATTTTTCTTGATCATAATATGAATGCATAGATCATAAAAAATGTACAGGCACGCAGGCAACCAGGAATACAATAAAGTTTCAATAAATTACTGTACATAAAAATGCACACACGTATTCAAACATTTTACAGAAAACTTTTTCTTTATTGCAGAAGTTGATTTTTACCCCTGACTGAAGCAAAAAATCCATTTCCAAACGTTGATTCTGAAGATCAGATGATAAAGATTGCAGAAACTCCATAGGTAGAGAAGGAGATGGAGAAGTTTGATTGTCACAAGAACCAACAACTTGATGAATCTTCTTTCTCTGTTCTTGGAAATATAAGCCATCACCATTCCCCATAACCCAATCCTGTGAACCACACATGACAAATGGGTTAAAACCCATATTCTCAAACCCAAAATTTTGTGCTTGAACGGCCATTTTAACCACTCAAAGGTCCAAAACCAAGAAAATCAAGAATCAAACACACAACCCTAAGCTTTCTTTCTTCAGTGGTACAAATGATACTACTACTACATAGAAAGAAAGATGGGGTAGGTTAACAGCTACAAGCTCGTGTTCTCGTTACATCAGAAGAAGCACATGACCTTACTCTTTCTGAACACCTTCTCGAATGGGCATAATCTTTGGCATCTTTGTTGCTTTAGGTTGTGGTTTAACTGAAAATGAGTTACATGAAAGGAATCCGAACCAGTGTTGTGTAGGGAGGTGAGTGACTTTATATATAGATAAGGCAATTAATTACCATGAAATGAAAAAAATGGTAACTGTAAATGATAAAAAAAAAAAAGAAGTGTTTCATATTATTTTGGAATAGTGGATTGATAAAGAATGTATTGTTAAAAAAAAAAGTTATTTATGTGATGTAAAATATTATTTTTATTGAAAAATATGTTTTTGAAAATGAGAATAAAAAAAATAACGTTGGTCAAATAGGGGCCCAAATTTTTGTTGGGATTCTCTGACTACTGTTTTCATTGCCAAGACGTTTTCAGAAAGCCTTTTGGTGAAGAGAGAAGTAAGTGGAAACACGCAATTGTGGGCACCCAAACAAAATAAAGAAGCCACTGCAGATTTTTCACATAAATGGGCGTTGAAGAGGTATCAAAATTAATTGGGGTAAGCTAGTTTACTGATAAACGGGATGATAAGTAAGATTTAAAACAAGTAAATCCCATTGTGAATATCTTTGCTCCCTTTCATATGGGAAGGTCGCCTAAAATTAGGCGTAGAATACTACACTAATGATATCATCATATTCATATATTATCTACATTCTACTGAATATTTTGAACTTTTTTGACCTACCAACAAAGAGTAGACTCCTTGGGACATGGAACCTCGGGAGGCCATATTTGGGGATCCTCGATCGGTCATTGAAAGTGGATTAAAAGCTATAACTTTTTTTCCTTTTGAAATGGTCCCTATTTTTTATTTTTATGTTTTCAATTTGGTGTGCATTAACTTTAAACATTAAAAATTTTAACAAAAACAAATGACAATTGTATATTGAAATTGTTATTAATTTTCATCAACATATTATTATATTTTTACATGCTTTTATCTCGACTAACCTTGTGTACTTACACAAAAGTTTTTTGATACTACACACTCTTCATGACAACTCAAATTAGAGGGTGTTTGATATCCATTTTTTGGAGAATAAATTTTTTGGAATAGTGATTGATGAGAGAATGTGTGGTGGAAAAGTTATGAAAAGTTTCAGATTTGTGTGTAATATTATTTTATTATGAAAATTAAATAATGTCAAACAATGTCACTTTTAGCAATTTGGTTTAATCATATTCAATTGTATCACTAGTTTATTTACTTCAAATAAAATCTTTAATTTGTACTTAATAATTATGGTGCTTGACAAAAAATAATATTCAAAAGAATTAATTCCGTCGTTTGATTCTTACAAAATTTTCAAGTTATTAATTTGATATGGCAATGGATAAGCCTTTTCCTTTTCATATTTAATTATTAACATGATATAATCAGTCGATGAGACTAATGATGTACCAAAACACAAAAGTTTGGAATTATATTGCGATAATAAAAAGAGAAGAAAAGGTCAGGCACTACACTGAAACATATTAATAAGTTGGGGACCAATGCGTAATTTGTTTCAATAAGAAATGACTTGATACATGGAATATAGGTAAAGGGTATTTCGGTCAAAACACAGCCGCGTTAAGTCGGCCAATTCCCTTCTATATATACCCACAAAGCAACGCCTTGCCAAATTGCTATGTTGTTTACGCGTTCTCAAGTTCAACTTTGGCTCGACGAAACCCTAACTCTAGGGTTCTGAAAAATCTACGGAAATTCATTATATAAATCATTGATTCGCGCGTGTTTTGTAGATCTTAACTCATATCCCTATTTATTCATCGATTACTGGATTTCTTTTCCTTCTCTGGAAATCTTCAATTCGATCTTGAAAAAATGTCTCGGTGCTTTCCTTACCCACCACCAGGGTATTCACTGAGCAGAGCCAGCAATGAGGCCTTGATCGAATTGATTAAGGTTTGTTTAACAAACACTGAACGTCGATTGATTTGAATGGGTTTATGTATGATCATGGGTTCTCATCGATGTAATTTTGTGGGTTTCTTTATGCATGACTCGGACGTGTAAATAGCCACAATCGGTATTGGGCCGCTTTTGTTTAGGTGTACAATTTAGTATTAGTTTCAATAATGGAGTTTTTTACAAGTCAAGTTTTAAATCTGTATGCATCATGATGTGGGATTTTGTAGCTAATGCTCCTTTATATAAATTTTTTGGTACATAAAATGAATCCCAAAGCCAAATCCGGTGTTCATATTTATCATTTTTTAATTGATGTGGTTTTTGTAGCCTATGTTGATGGATACAGATTTGGGTGGTTCTGAAGTTGATATGGTTTTTGTAGCTGATATCAATGGATGTTGATAAATGATTTTCAGCGTATGAACTGAACAACCCATATGAAAATGGAAAGGTTGTAATGTTTTGTTTGTGAACAATTGGGTATTAAGGTGATTATCCCATCTTATTTTTGTTAGACTTTGATAAGTTGACATCTTATTGCCCCGGTAAGAATATTTGGTTCCAAGAAATGCTGTATGTTGGATTAGAAACAGCACTTGAAATGACATGAAGAAACTTAAGATTGATTCAGTATTAGTCTGGCGTTTGGTTTAAGGTTTATCTGTGAAAAAGATATTTGCTGTGTGGTTAGGAATTGAATCTTGAAAACCCCTTTGAAAATGATAAGGTTGAAATATTTAGTTTGTGAACGTAAGGTGATTATCAAATCTTACTTGTGTTGGACATTGGTAAGTGAAGTTCTTATTGCTCCAGGAGCAAGAGTTTTTTGGTTCTAAGGAGTGGTGTATGTTGGATTGGAGTGGTGATTTTCTTGCTTACACTCCGGAAGATATGGAGTATATTGGAATACATAGAATTTAAATTAACAAAGGCTTTGATTATCTGATTGGCAATAAAAAGTTAGGTCATCTGGTGTAAATAAAATTGCTCATATAAAGAAGTTCCCTAAGCACTTGAAACGACATGAAGAAACTGTAAGATTTGTTCAGTATTTGTCTGCCATTTGGTTTCTTTACAAAAAGATATTTGTTGTGTGGTTAGGAAATGAATCTTGAAAACCCCTTTGGAAACGGTAAAGTTGGAATATTTAGTTTGTGATTGTCCCATCTTATGTGTTGGACATTGCTATGTGGAGATCTTATTGATCCAGGAGTAAGAATATTTGGTTCCAAGAAGCATTGTATGTTGGATCTGAATGGTGATTCTTCTACTTGCACTGTGTGGAAGATATTGAGTAATATTGGAATGCATGTAATTTGAATTAACCAAAGGCTTAGATATCTGATTAGCAATAGAAGAAAAAAAAGGGTAACATCTGGTGTAAATAAAATTACTCATATAAAGAAATTCCTTGAGCACATGAAACAACTTAAAAGAGACTTTTAAGATTGGTTCAGGATTTGTCTGGTGTTTGGTTTAAGGTTTCTCTGCCAAAAGAGATTTGGTGTGGTGAGGAACTGTTATGATGAGGTGTGGAAAGTTGAACATGCCTTTTAGATACAGACTATACTAATGAGATTGTGGATTGGCGATGCTGTTTCCTTGTTAGTATTGGCAAGTTATCTGGAATGTATTTTCTTATTAAGTAAAATATTTGTTGAACAAATAATGGTATGTTGGGTGTTATTTTGTGGGCTTGACGAGTTTGTTAGTTTTTGAACCCATATAAGGTCTTTATCACAAGATGACATAAATACGAAAATTGTTCAATGCACTTGAGGACCATTTTAGTTTATTCAGAACTGGTACGCTGTGTTTTATGAAGTATGCGACAGTTTAATGCTGGTGAAGTTTTTGAAGTTAATACTTACAGGTTTTTGATGTGTTGATGCCATTACTTGTCTTGGTTTTGAGAAATTTCTTTAACTAAGCAGCTGATAGAAATCCAGTTAAAATTTGTTACAAGATCAAGGGACACTGCCATCTGACTGTTTCCCTTTTCTTTATGGGTTATGGTTTTAGATGGTGGCTTAATCAGCCTTTTTTTGATCTACGTCTGTCAGTTTATCAAATTTTAGTCCTCTATTTTTATGTTCTCTGGACAGGAGCTTATGCTTTCCAGAAAGAAAAAAATTTGAATGCCTTTTATTACTCAAAATCTATTAATTTATTTATCCATTATTTTATTTTGAACTAGTAAAGATTGTTCACTTTGTATGCCCTTGTTTGAGCCCTATTTTTTGAAAAAAAATGCGTTCTTGAATAATGTTTTGACCTCATTTCAACCACACATTCTTCAATAAAATAATATTACACTTAAATCATAGATCTTTACCTTTTTTTTTTTTAACCACAGATTTCCCACCAATACACTATTCAAAAATGCTTTTTTTTTTTTTTTTTGAAAAAAATAGGGCTCAAACAAGCCCT
>CAIGRN010019513.1:0-16861 GCA_903798345.1 Fraxinus anomala
GTAAGTAACAAATCAAGAATTGAAAGAAATTTGACGTGTAAGATTGTAATTGAAAATTTCTAGTTGGATAATTGATATTGAATAATTGAAATTGAATGTTGAAGTAGAATTGATAAATGAATGTAGACTATGTGGTAGTGTAGAAAATAGATTGTAACTCAATAATGTAAAATGTAGAAGAGAATCAAGATATTAGAGAGTAGAGAATGAGAGTTGGGTGGAAAAAAAAGGATTAAGGGAAGGGTATTTATAGAAAAATTGAATTGAAAAAAAAACATTAGTGACTGTTTCAGTCTTGTACTTTTAAGATGAGCCACGAGCTGAGTAGGGTCGGCGACGAGCACGAGCAGCTCACGAGCCCCTTTTTTTACGAGCAGAGCGACCGATCCGACGAGTTGATAGGCTCGATTGCCACCTCTAATCGGGTCCATGTAGTCATTTTGAGTTCTTTTGAGTTTCTTGTTCAATCAGATCATCAATATTGTCTAACCCAAAACACGTCTTCTTTACCCTGAGTATAGTATGTTGAATATGATTGAGAAGAATTATCTTCATTTTGTTTTTATTTTTTCGAAGAAGTTTCAGCTAAAGAAGAAATTTTATACGAAACAATTTGTAATTCTTCCGGAATCTTGCATTGATTGAACATGGCCAACAACCTAGATTTTTCTGCAAGAAAATCGGCATATTTTTCTTGATCTTTCTTTGATATTTTTGGTACGCCGATATTCATTTGTTCACAAATCCATACATTTACTGCATTAGGACAGCAGTTCGTTTCATGAAATTTTGACCACCATTTTATTTTGAATCTTCGAACAATTTTCTTGACATTGAATTCGGAACTTGGATCTTGAATAACATAAAAGTCCCAACAGAAAATCTATGAGACTTTAAGATTATGGACTTGAAACAAAAGATTTTCTTGAGGTTTCAAAATAGCTTTTGCCTCATTTTTGAAGTGTTCGAACCCTTGATGAGTAAGATTGGGTAAAATAGTCTTGTTAATTCCAAAATATTTGAACCAAGTTTGAAACCATTTTGAAAAATTTGTAGTACGAGCTTGGTTGAAAAGAATAAGCCACGAGTGTGTAACTGGTCTAAAATAAAAAACACCGAACCAAGCATTTTTGTAATAAAAATAATTGGATCGAGATTCAAATGAGACATCCTTAGATAGAAACACTCTTTTCTCGTCCCATGGGTTCTGCCCTCAGTTATCATAAGACAAAACCTTTTGAATTGAAATTTTTGAGAAATCTATATTCGGTTTTGAGAATCTTGAGTGTGCATTATTATAGTTGATCCTAATTTAATTAGGATAGTTTCATAATAAGCTCGAATCTTTTTGATATTTCTAGGCATGAAAGGGAATTGAGGTGGGAATAAGTTTTGAAGACATTCCTCAAAAGAATGATATATATGGATCCATGAGGTTTCCATTTCAAAAAAAGGATATTGAAGAGGTTTAGTAAAACAATGAAAAGAATTTGAAGGGTTGATATTTGGTAATTTTTCATATCCTATTTGAACTGCTTTTTTAAAGTTTGAGGGTTTATTTTCTTCAGAGACTTTCCTGCTTTGAGAGGTGTGAAGAAATGGGTTTTTTTTGAAGCAAGAGTAGTCTTTTGAGAGGTATAAGAACTTTGTCTTTCATTTTTTGAACTACGATAAGAATTTTGAATATAATTTTCAAATGGAAGAATTGGTATTGAAGACTTTTTCTTATTCTTCTTTGAAGAAGAATCCATTGAATTACTCACAACTGTTTCTCTCTAGATATTTTGTGTTGTAAAAACTTTATCATTAAGAAATCTGTAAGGAAGTTTGATTTACCTTGTATATATAAAATTTTGAAATCAAAGCATGATAGGATGAATTGCCATCTTGCAAAGACTTGTTTTGAAATAAGGGTTTTTACGTCTTTTGAAACTTTGCAACCTGTTTTTAAAATTTTTTATTGATTAATTGTCTTGAAATTTTAAAATACATAAAACAATTGCTAAAATTTCTTTTTTAATTGCAGAATAATTTTTTTGAGGGCCAGTGTTGACCCGAGAAAATGAGCCAACAGATGTCGGACCCACTCACGCCAAGTCAAGTACGATTCCGACGTTTTCCTATTGGAATAACAGCGGTAGTAAGGAAGAAATGAACACGAGAAGTAATTTGCAGCGAAAGACAAAACTATTCAAGCTCCGACTGGTGAAACAAAGTGATCGCGCTAACAACGATCACCGGACGAAAATCAAACTAATCTATATGATAACAAATGGGAATATGTGGAAGGATAGATAAAATGTGTATAGAAGTTGCTATATTGTATGTTGAAAGTTGTATTCGTTTAACTTGTAAAGAAGATAAAAAATATCCAACCCAATGTCTGTATAAATTTCTTGTCTATTTCGAATATGTGATTGTTCAAATTTCAATCAACTAACCAACCCCTTTTCAGTTACAAAGAGAACATATTTATATTGTCTAGGCCTACATGGTGACTGTTAGATCAGAACCACGAGGCCTCATCTCTCTAACTGAGACTTTACATCACTATCTATTCATACAATTAATACATTAACAAAAGATCAGCTGCCTTATACAATATGTTGACATACTAACAAATTTTATTAAAAGTGTTACATTAATCACTTCTAAAGGATCTTCAAATCTATCGCAAGAGACAACGTCGGCTTCACGAGCTTCATATGTGTTTGAGAGCCTCGGAGAGATCTTTTGAGGAGGTTCTCTAAGTGGAGAGCTTCAGCTCCTTTCTTTGCTTCGTTAGGCGCTGTTTTAGCTCAAGTTGGAGTGTTTCGTCCTTGAGACGGTGCTTCGACACGAACTTCGATTTTGCTTTAATTTTTCATATTTTGACCTCATGGATCTTCATTTAACTTTCCTGTTGACTTTTTGCCTACGTGGCATGCTACGTGGCATTTATTTTGAGCCTCGAAGGTGAGGCGTAACAATAGTCCCCCAAGTTTAGGTATGATTATTTATATAATGCATGGACTTTGAATGTAAACTAAAATTTTTTTGTAGGGAGTATTCATATTATGGTTAGAATTTTGAAATATACCTGACATGTGCAGTTCCTTTGTAGGTGATGTCCGAAGTGGTTTACTTTGCAATATTTCACATTTTGGAACAATTCTAGGAAGGATTACTGAAGTAGAGTGATTCCAGAGTTGTATCTTCTGAAGTGCATTTACATATCTGAAACACTAACACTAGCTGCACTAGTTGAAATGAAGATGGTCAAACACTCATAGGGCCTCAGGGTTGATAACTACGAGACATTCTTAATTATGGCACCCCAATGATTTGATGTCGTGGCACGTTTCTAAGAAAAGACAGCTGAGGCAGCTCATCTCCCATCACATGTAACCGTCGCCACATTCAATACGTAATGATGGTTGTCCCCCACGTATTTTGTGAACTTTAGGCGCCGAAGAGCTTGTGGGTCAGACACTCTAATTTGAGCTGTAGAATACAAAGTGCCAGACGTGTTGAGTGACTCAGATTAAACTTTCAAATGAATGGTCAGATTACCTAGATCAAGATCCAACGACTGAGATTGAGTGAGTCTGCTTATAAAAGGCACAAACTTTTGAGAGAATTTCTTTACTTTTTGCACAAATCTTTGCATCTCTCTTTCTCAAATTCTACAAATTTTCAAGTTTTCCTTTCCGAAAATTCTTCCTAGTGTTCTTTTTCTTCATTCTCAAATTCTCTCTTTTTTGGTTTTTCTCAACGCTTTTGTCATTTTGTGGTGATTCTTTCCTCAATACCTTAATCAAAATTCTCGTAAGTACCTTTGCAAGCTATTATCTTTGAAAAATATTTAGTCAATGGCATTCACTGGGAAGCATGTAGACCTTAGCGAGATAGCCAGTGAAATGGGGGTACAAATAACCAACATAGTCGACCTCGTCAGAGCCATTGAGGCTGGATGGGGTGCCATCAGAGGATGATATAGTTTGGGGGCAGCCAAAATCCCTTCCTCCATAGATCCCACCCACCTCGCCAATCTTAGGGAGAAATATAGGATTCCTTACGACATCGAAATTCTTTCCCGTCTCCTAACAAGTGAGCTTGCTATCCTAGGCAAGGTCGTGTTGCCGTTAGTGAGTTTTTGTTGAAGGCTGGGCTTCGCCTGCCGATTCACCATTTCGTCTGAGCTGTCCCTAGGCTATACGGGTTGCCCCTACCCAGCTCGTCCTTAAGGCCTGGGCCCAATTGGTGGGTTTCTATTTCCTTTGGAAGAAGGCCTTCTTGGGCGAAGACATGTCTTTGCACGACTTCCAAATAGTATATCAACCTCAATATTCAGGAAAATGGGAGTTCAGGGGGTGGTATTCTTCGTATCATTAGGGGTCGTACTCTTCCTTCGCCCTAGGCCTGCTCTATTCCATCAAAAGATGGAAGGAAACCTGGTTCTAGGTCAGGGGGAAGTGGCAAGGGTGTGAGCGTGACATCGTCCCACATGTCAAAGTCCCAACCTCATACTCCGAGACCTGTGAGTGCATTTCTTGCTTCTTCGATTTTTTGAGCTGACGAGGTTTTGTTATTTACATTTTTTATCTTTGTTTTATAGGGTCAGTTGAACGGTTCAAGTTTATCGAGAGTAACTGGGATACTCTCACTGAGGTCTACAATAAATCCTTAGACTCATATGACTTCGAACGTTTGATCTAGTCGAGGCGCTTTTTTGAAGATTTCTGTTTGATGGCAGGGAAGGGTAAGATGTCTTTATACTTTGCCATTTTCTTAAATTTTTTGTAGAATTTTGCTGACATGTTCGTTTCTTTGTTTATAGAAAACTTCGAGAAGAGGAGACACCCCACTTCTGACATGGCCACAATCCTCGCCGCCACCTCCACCTCCACTTCCACCTCGGGAAGAAAGGCACTAAAGCTCTCATATACTGGAGTAAAGTAGGTGAGGGACAAAATTGAGAGGGTCATCAAGGAGACTGCCTCTCAGGAGGAGGGACGATACCCTATGCCAAATAGGGAAAAAAAAGTTATGGAGGAAAAACCTAAGAAGAGGTTTAGAATCTCGACCCCAATTGAGGCGGGTGGTTCCAGAGATGCCCCCCTCGCTCTGAGGTCCCAGCGGGGGAGAAGCTATTAGGCAGCTCAATGGCTGCGGCCTCAAGGGGACAGAAGAGGGCAACTATTGTTGAGCCCCAGGGGCAGGACCCTGCCAAAAAGGCAAGGACTACAAGTGACTCCACCACTTCAGAAGCTCATAAGTCCAAACTTCCCTTGAAGAAAAATGACAGATGAATTGGTGCCCAAGGCCCTTAGTCTTCTCCCTCTAGAAGTATAAATCGCCATTGCCACATATCACAATTACTGGATGGAGAGGTGGCAGAACTACATTGAGACAATGGATGATATTGACGTCTTTGCAACGATGGTGAGCCAAGTTGGGAGGGCTTTTGGCATGGCCATAGAGGCTGAAGCATTCTTTAAAAACCTTCAAAGTAAGATCCGAGGGTTTGCGAATAAAGCCTCTCAGGCTGAGAAGGCTGCCAACACGGCCAAGGTGAAGGTGGAGGTCTTGAAGAAGTAGCATTCTAAGGAGTCAGTGAAACTTACCTCTGCCTTAGCAGAGATTGAATCTTTATAGAAGGAGGTCCGTCTATCTTAAAGCTAGGTGGCCTCCCTTACTAAGTGAGTGGAGACTTCTGATGCACATCAGAAGCTGACGGTTGAGGCCTTGGAGAAGGCCAATAAGGAGAACTCTATCTTGAAGGGGCAGGTGGGGGAGCTGACCTTCCAAGTGGCTGGTCTAACTAAGGAAGTGGAGACTGTCAGGAGTGATGCCGAACTAGCCAACAGTAATGCTGAGAAGACATTCCTTGCCAACTTCTATTTGACTGAGGCATATAAAAGCTTTGCCAAGTATTGGCAAAATTATGCATATGTTGATATGATGGAGTGGTTGAAGGTCAATATTCAGAGCATTGACACTACCCAGTTGAGGTCAGTTTTCTTAGGAGAAAGAGAGGAGGAGCCTCAGACTACAACTGATGGAGACCAAGTTTTTGAACTTGAAGATGATGTGGCTGAAGAAGCTACTGCCGAAGAAGTGGCTCCCAATGCCATAGTTCTATTTGTGGCTCCTTAACCCTCACCTCCTTAGAGCTTAAGACTCCAGCTTGTACATTTAATATTTTTTCTCCAAGTGTAATGGCTTCGGCCCACCTTTTTTTAAATACTTTTTAATTAATGAAGTTTTTTTCTTTAGCACTTGTGTTCATATACCTTCTGCACTTTACTACTTCTACTTTGTACTGATGTGCTTTTTACGATCTGAACTACTCGTACTTCAATAACCACATCTAACTTTAAGTAACATCAACTCCATAATAACATCTGAAGCATAAAAACTTCCAAAGCTTAACAATATCAAACTAGTAGCAAGGTTGAACTTGTACAATATGAACCTCGGTAATAATAAGATTTGCAGAGTAAATTTTTACAAGTGTTAATAAGTCAGACATAATAAAATCATACTCGTACAACATGAACCTCATCAACAATCTATCTTGCAAAGTAAATTTTTACAAGTGTTTGAAGGTCTCACATCTTGACAAAGTTTAGAACTTGAACATATCAGACTTCAACAATAAATTTAACTAGAGTTCTCTGAACCACTTCAAAACTTGTATAATCAGATAATCGAATACATGAGATTAGATATATGTAAGATCTAAGTAACACCAGACCTTTACACAGTACTTCTATAATAATCTAAACACTAAAATTTTACCAAGTGTTAAAAGGTCGTGTACCTTTGTAAATCTCTGAACTCACATACATTGATATGTATGAGCTGTGGCTCTGTAGTACTTTAGTACTTCAGACTTTGGTCTGGTTTTGCCATTCTGTAATTTATAATTTTGTACAATTGTAAACAATTGGCTTTGCCCTTTACTTTCCTCAGTATGGGTTGAGTGGTTCGCTTATGATGAGGCTTCCTAACATCTTTAGTTGTTAAGGGTATGTACTACACTTTGCGAGTTCAGAGGTGGTCCCCTTTGAGATTTAGCTCCTCATCGAAATGTCCATACATCTCTTCATAGGGACAGATCATCTATGAAGAGGCTTTACCTATAAATCTTTCTCATTGGGAGGTTCTTTTTATTTTTATTTTGAGAAATTTAGTTTTAGTTTTTTGCTAAGGGCATGTGTAACATTTCGCGAGTATGAGGTGGTCCATATGGGATTCAACTTCTTGACAAGATGTTCGCGCTTCTCTGCATAGGAACGCCTTGTTTATGTAGAGGCATTCCCCAAGGCTTTGGCCTCTTGAGGGGTATTTTTTTAACTCATGGACAATGTGGTAAAAGTCATTTTCATTAAATCTCAAATTGTATATACAAGATGTTTACGTCATTGATAATACCTGCTCAGATGTTACAAATTTTATGGATGAGGCTGTGCCTTTCCATCCATCTTCTCAATTCTATAAGTTCCAGGCTGAACTTCTTCATTGATGTGGTAATGAACTTCTTGGTTGGGACCAAGGGTCCGAGCCGTGCTCTTTAGAGGATGAAAATACTCTTCGTAGTACCAATTCATTCAACCGGAATGACTTCCTTTTCACTTTTGAATTGTAGTATTTAATCATTTTCCTTTGATAAACGGCCAATTTTGCTTGAGAATCATCCCTCATTTCTTTAAGAAGGTCGAGTTCACATCTTCTCACCTCATCATTAGTTATTTTATTGAAATGTATCCGACGAGGAGATGGCAGACCCACTTCAATTGGGCTCATATCCTCAACTCCATAGGCCATAGAAAATGGCGTCTTTCCTGTAGCAATTCTACTTGTAGTTTTGATAGCCCAGAGTACTTGAGGTAGTTCATCGACCCATGCCTTTTTAGAGGCATCTAATTTTCCTTTTAGCGTATACTTGATCATTTTGTTAACATCCTCGACCTGTCCATTTGCCTGGGGATGATGTGGGGAGGAAAAATGTTTCTTGATGCCCAGTTCCTCACACAAATTTCTAACCTTCTTGTTGTCAAACTGTCTACCATTGTTTGATAAACTCGAATGGGGAATTTTGAACTTGTACATGATGTTCTTCCATAGGAATTTGGAAGTGTTGGCCTCAATGATTTTAGCATGTGGCTCGACATCTACCTATTTGGTGAAGTAATCAATGGTGACAATCGCGAAGCTAGAGTTTCCTCTTCTTTTTAGAAGAGGTCCAATAAGATCAATTCCCCATTTTGCAAATGGCCAAGGGCTGGATATGACATTCAACTCTTGAGAAGGCTGCCTTTGAATAGTAGCGAAGTGTTGACACTTATCACATTTTCTAACAAACTGTTGCGTGTCATTTTTCAAGGTAGGCCAATAATATCCCTATTTCAATACTTTCTGTGCTAAGGACCATTCTCTAGTGTGGTTTCTACACACCTCTTCATGGATTTCTCGAAGTACATAGTTTGCTTATTCTTTTCCAATGCATCTGAGCAGGGGTATTGAGAATCCACGTTTGTATAGCAGATTATCTTAGAAGACGAAGTGGGCAGCCCTTCTTTTGAGCTTTTAAGCCTCTTCCTTTTCAGGGGATAAGGTCTGGTCTTTGAGGAAGGATATGATTGGTTTCATCCCGGAAGGAGTGTCTTCAACCCACATAACAGTTTTGCCAGTGGCGGTAGAAGGTCTGCGAAATGCTCTATAGGCACAACTATAAGCAGTTCAGAATCTTTGCCGCTAACTAATTTTGACAGTGTGTCGACATGGACGTTCTTGGAACGTGGTACTTGTACTAGTTCGAACCTTTCAAAGGATGGGATGAAACCCATAACCAATTTCAAGTATGCTACCATAGACTTATCTCTGGCCGAAAAATTACCATGAACTTGACTCATTATTAGCTGGTAGTCGCTATTGATGATGAGCATCTTCATTTGCATCTCTTTGGCTAGCCTCAGGCCAGGGAGGAGGGCCTCATATTCTGCTGCACTATTGGTGACTTTGAAACTAAATCTCACAGCACAAGTAAGTTTATGTCCCTCTGGGCTGACTAAGACAACTCCTGCTCCTAACCCTGTTTCTCCTGAGGATCCATCAACAGACAGGTTCCAGGTTGGAGGTTCGGCTTGTTCCATCTCTTCTTTTATTTCTGGAACATGAGTGAATTTCGCCACCAAATTGGCTGAGGCCTAACCCTTGATGGCTGCCATTGGCTTAAAAATGATGTCAAACTCACTGAGTTCCACATCCCACTTAAGTAACCTCCCTGAAGCATCGGGCTTCTGTAGCACTTGCTTGAGGGGGAAGTTCGTCAATACGTGTATACTATGGGATTGGAAATATGGCCTCAATTTTCTTGATGTTGTCGCTAAAGAAATAACTAGCTTCTCCATGTCTGGATTACGAGTCTCTGCGGCTTAGAGTACTTTATTGACGTAGTAAACATGTAGTTGGTGATCATTCTCTTCTCGTATCAAACCCGAGCTGATGGCCTCGGAAGTTACTGCCAAGTACAACTGTAGTGGCTTATGATCCTTAGGTTTGGAGAGGAGGGGAGCCATCCCAAGTGCTTCTTCAGCTCTTGTAAGGCTACCTCACACTCCTCTATCCATGGAAACTTATTTCCTCCTTTGAGGATCTTAAAAAAGGTTAGGTACTTGTTTGTTACCTTGGAGACAAAGTAGTTCAAGACTGCTACTCGTCCAGTGAGACTTTGCACCTCTTTTGGTTTTTGAGGTGACCTCATTTCAATCAAAGTTTTGACTTTTTCAGTGTTCACTTCAATGCTTCTTTGGTTGACGATGTAGTCCAAGAACTTTACTGAAGTAACTCCAAAGGCACACTTTAAAGGATTCAACTTCATCCGGTATCTTCTCAAAATTTGGAATGTCACATTAAGGTTTTCAACATGATCCCCTGCTCTTAAACTCTTTACCAGCATGTCATCTACGTAGACCTCCATGGTTTTCCCAATAAGATCGGCGAACATTTTATTAACAAGTCTTTGATAGGTAGCTCAGGTGTTTTTCAACCTGAAGGGCAGGACCTTGTAGCAATAAAGACCCTTGTTTGTGATGAAGGAGGTAAGCTCATCATCTGCTGGGAATATAGGGATTTGGTTGTATCCAGAATATGCATCCATGAAACTAAGAAGTTCATGTCCGATAGTTGAATATTCAAATTGGTCTATTCTGGGAAGGGAGAAGCTGTCATTGGGAGAAGTTTGGTTTAATTTTGAAAAGTCTACACAAACCCTCTACTTTTCGTTGTGCTTTTTGACCAATACTAGGTTCGAAACCTACTTAGGATATACTGATCCCCCGATTAAATTTATTTTTGATCAACTTCTTAACCTCATCCTTTAGAGCCTCGTATCTTTAAGGGTTGAGAGCTCTTCTCTTTTGCCTATGTGCTCTAACCTTTGAATCTATGTTCAGGTGGTGGCAGTTGATCTTTGGATCAATGCCTACCATGTCGCCATGTTTCCCGGCAAAGACAACAAGATTTTTTAGTAAGAAGTTTTTCAACTCCTCCTTTGCTTCTATGGGCAAGTTTCTTCCCATCTGCAAGTGTTTTGAGAGATCCTATGGGTTTAGTGGGAAGCTCTCCAGTTCTTCCTTAGGTGCTATTTCAGGCTCACAGTCAATGATGCAAGGGTCTAGCTCCTTTAAGTTAGCTGCTTTTTCAGCAGCCCTCCCTTCTTCAAGGTGGCACTTTTTCACAAACAGCCTCTTCTTCAGATGTTCGTATGACACCAATGATGTCCCATTTTTTAGGGGAATCGATAATCTCGACGTCTTCCCATTACTCGGGGGTACTCTCTTGTTCAGTAGTGTTATTCATGTCAAGCTCTGTGACAATGACACAGTTCTTGGTTCAACTTTCTTTAGGGAGTTCGAGTAACATTTCCTAGCACTTCGCTGATCACCTCGGATGGTGGCGACGCCATTTTCAGTTGAAAATTTCATGCATAAGTGATGAATGGAGGTGATAGCCCATAGTTCCTTTAAAGCTGGCCTCCTAAGTACTCCATGATAAGTAGAGCAATTATCAACCACAAAAAATTCCATGAAGTGGTGAGCAGTCAAGGGTGCAGTCCCCATCTCTATTGTTAGAGTGATTTTACCCATTGGGATGATAATGTCTCTTATAAAGCCATACAAGGAGGAACTCATCGGGGTCAGCTCGTGGTTAACTTTCGTTTGTCAAAGATGGTTCCAAAGATGATGTTGAGCAAGCTTCCATTATCCACTAACATTCTTTTAAGTCATTGTGGGCCATGACTGCCCTCACCACTAGGGCATCACAGTGTGAATAATGCACACCTGTTGCATCCTCTTGAGTAAATGTAATAGGTGAAATTGCTCTTCCAGTAGAGGATTGGTTAACTATGAAACTTGGAAGAAAGGAACGAAAAACGTGTGAAAACGAAAGAAACACAAAGTTTGGAGACCAAAGTGTAAACATCCACTAGTTGATTCGAAGCACAAAACAATGATTGAAGATCATATAGAATCAATTGGATACAATTGGAGGTCAAAGGAGTGAAATATAGTGGAAGTATTTTCACAAATCAACTTCTAGCCGAAGAAGTTGTGCTACGGATTTTTAGCCTCAACTTGAAACTCATTTTTCGGATAGTAAACGTTTGAATTGAAAAAATTGTATTTCAAAATAATTGTAGCCCTTTGAGTTAAATTTCCAACACATTTTGAATAAACTCAATCAGATACCTGTACAAAACGTTATGGCCAAAATACCAAAATCTGTCCAGGGACAAACCAGCGAGTGCGCGAGCCTATTTTCCCCAACCCGAGATCCATTTGGTTCTACTATGTGCGCGCAATAGTTATGACGGTGCACGTGCACAGGTATTTTTCGCGGAAGAATCTTAAGTTTTTTTTTCGCGATTCAAACTCTTTTGGAAACCAAATTGGACACGATTTTGACCTATTTTCTGGCTCTCATAAATAGAGAACGAGAGATACACATTGAATAAACCTCTCTTGCCTCTTCATACACCATAGTTTCATCAAATTCATCAGGAACAAGAGGCTAATTACTATATTTTAGGAGAGGAGATCAAGCCATAGCAAGGAATTGAAAGTCAATTATATCAAGATTTTGAAGAATTCAACCGTGGGCTTGAAGATCAGCTTCTTTTGATTTATTTCATGATCCAGGTGATATTTTCTATTATTCTTCTTTTAATTTATATATTAACGTGCTAGGCTAGTAGTTTAGTTTATTTCTTGTGTTTCTTGACTAATTTTACATACACATTGCATTATTTAATTGATTGGTCATCAATTAAATAATTAGTTGCTTGTTGTAGCGTTGTAAGACTCACAATAAGTTTAGAATGTGAAAAAATTAACATATGTGCAATAGGTGTTAGGAATAACATTTATCACGTGTACAATCATATAGATAATCTAAACGTTAATGCATTCTAATCATTCGAATTTGGGCTAGGAATAGATTCGGGTCGTGGTTATGATAGATTTAATTTGTTTTGGAAAAGAAATTCATATATCATAGTTTTATCGATTGCCAAGAACGCATGAACAGAACTAGATTACAAATCAAGAATTGAAATAGATAGCAATAGGAGGATTTGAAATCCAATACAATCATCCATAGACTAATAAACTTTTTACCGCTTTCTTAGATAATTTAACATAAAATAAAAACAAAATCTCTTTTATTTACATAATTTGAATCCCATAAAAAGTTAGTAAACTTGAATTGAATTTATTCCATGTGCGACGATAACTCTTAACTTATCAATTCTATTACTTGTCAGTGATCCCATACCTTTGTGGGTTTTACACGAACAAATTTTTTGCGCCGCTACCGGGGAATAATTTAATTTAAGTTTACTAACTTTTTATGGGATTCAAAATTTTCTTTTATTTTATTTTAGGATATTTTATTAAGTGGTGCCTGGTGATCCATCAAGTGGGAATAAAGACCTCTCCCTCTTTGTATCTGATGAGGGGAAAGTCCCTGGCGGGCCCTGTTCTTATGGTCTCTCAATTCTTCATTGAGAATTTTCGGCCTTATCATTTCTAATAGGGCATCATAGGTAGTAGGGTCCTTGTTTTGCATGTCTCTCCAAAGGAGAGAGTTCATGTCTAATCCTCCTCTTAAGGCAGTCAAAGCTTCCCTATCTATGACTTGCACACAGTAGGTCATTTCATTAGTGAAATGGGTCAATAAACTTTTCAACGTCTCACCTTGTTGTTCTCGCATGTCTTACAATCGCTGAATGGGCTTTTCGCCCTCCTTGCTGGTAGCGAAGCGTTTTAGGAACGTCATTTTGAGGTCTGGCCAGCTCCGGATGCTACCTTCTAGCAGCTTAGTATACCAGATTTCAGCTCCTCCACTCAAGGTCAAGTGGAAAGCCCTACACTTCATGGCTGGGGTGGCCCCTTTCAAATTCATATGTGTCTTGAAGCTGTTGAGGTGTTTCGCGGGGTCACCTCTCCTATCGTATTTAGGAATTTTAGAAAGTGTGAAGTGGTTTAGCATTGGGGCGTTTCTAATGGCTTGTGAGAATGGTGAATGGTCATCATCATCATCGAGGTCGCAGGACCTCTGTGGTTCATCAGAATTCTCATCCTCCATTTGTTGAGTTCGGAGAGTTGGTTGGGAGGGTTCTGCCTTGCTCATAACCCTGTCACTTCTTTCATACCTATTTTTAGGAAAAGGAATTCGAGACTCTTCATGGTAAACTGGCTTTTGTCTTTCATTTCGAGGGGCTTCTGTTGCTTATTTCTAGGCATAGGAGGGGAAGGATGAGCCTGTCTATTTCTAGGCGCAGATGGAGAGTGAGCCTGCCTATTTCTAGGCAAGCCCAGGCTTATTCTATCAAAGACACTTCCTAACCTCTGAGGTCGATCCTCTGGTTCATAGTTTGGAGGAAAGTTAAACGGGGCCTCATAGGGTCGTTTCGAGGCGTAATTGGTTGACGTATCAACCTCAACCTCCCTTTCCCAGTAAGCTTCCATCATTGTGTGATGGTGTCCAGCTATTTGGCATTGTACTTCTACTTCTTCATGGTAGTATCATTGAGGGTCATATAATGTATTTTCAGGGGCTACGTATGGAGGAATTGGGTATCCTCATCGGTCGTACATGCTTATTAGCATCTCATGCATAGCCATGTTTTGCTGGGTTATATTTATCATGTTGGCTGACATTGTGGCCATTTCTCTAGTGAGCCTAGCTGCGAGGGGCCCATCTCGTCTATGTTGTGGGGACCGTGGGCGAGTAGCTGGGGCAGCTCATGAGGGTTCCCTCGTCCTACAAGGTGCACTTTCCTTACCACTTAAACTCATTTTTCACAAACACTTTTCTTAACTGAGTTCCCATTTCTTCAAGGATCAAATAAGTATTGGATTTTTGGGCTTTTCAACTGTTCTTTCTTCAAGAACTCTCTCTTCTCAATGGTTGAAAGTTTCTAACGGTCCTTTCTTCAAGGACACTCATTTTTCAAGGGTTATAATTTTCTTACCAAAATATTTGAAGCTAGCTTTCTTCCACATGTGTTCTCATGGTTTAATGTAAGTTTTCCCATAGACGGTGTCGATCTGTTGACCCCAGAAAATGAGCAAACAGATGTCGAGCCCACTTATGCCAAATCAAGTACGAGTCTGACGCGTTCCTGCCGGAATAACGGCGGTAGTAAGGAGGAAATGGACACGGGAGGTACTCTGCAGTAAAAGACAAAATTGTTCAAGTTCCGTTAGGTGAAACAAAAGTGATCGTCGGACGGAAACCAAACTAATCTATATGATAACAAACGGGAATATGTGGAAGGATAGATAAAATATGTATAGAAGTTGCTATATTGTATGTTGAAACTTGTAAAGAAGATAAAAAATATCCAACCTAGTTTTTATATAAATTTCTTGTCTATTTCGAATATGTGATTGTTCGAATTTCAATCAACTAACCAACCCCTTTTCAGTTACAAAGAGAACCTATTTATGCTGTCTTGACTGACGTGGTCACTGTTAGATCAAAACCACGTGGCCTCATCTCCCTAACTGAGACTTTACATCACTGTCTATTCATTCAATTAATATATTGACAAA
Organism: Fraxinus anomala; assembly: GCA_903798345.1. Taxonomy (NCBI): domain Eukaryota; kingdom Viridiplantae; phylum Streptophyta; class Magnoliopsida; order Lamiales; family Oleaceae; genus Fraxinus; species Fraxinus anomala. The sequence goes on from CAIGRN010019513.1 coordinate 15,108, forward strand.
GGGCCAGTCGCCCTATACAACAGGTTGACATACTGACAAACTTTATTAAAAATGTTACATTAATCACTTCTAAAGGATCTTCAAATCTGTTGTAAGAGACAGCATCAGCTTCATGAGTTTTGGATGGGGTTGAGAGCCTCGAAGAGATCTTTGAGGTGGTTCTCTAAATGGAGAGCTTCAACTCCTTTCTTTGCTTCCTTAGGCAATGTTTCAGCCTGAGTTGGAGTGTTTCGTCCTTGAGGTAGTGCTTTAGCACAGACTTCGATTTTGCTTGATTTCTTCATATTTTGACCTCATGGATCTTCATTTGACTTTCCTATTAACTTTCTGCCTACGTTGCCAGCTACGTGGCATTTTTACTTTGAGCCTCGAAGGCGAGGCGTACCAACCAGCTCAAACACTAGAATGGAATCTAACCAGCTGCTTTTAACTAGACTTGACATGGATTTGCTTTAAAACTATATCAAAACCTATGTCTGACGTATCGATTTTAACAATAATAAAGGCAGTAAGGTCTAAGAGTGAAAGACACAGTATACTTTGACAGCTTCTTTAACTTTTCGTACAGTCACGATATACTTGTGACTCCAATGTCTAGGATGCTTTTGTAGTCTTTTGAAAAGAGGGACACACAATATCCTTATATCTTTGAAAAAGCGAGATACATAATTGACACAGCCTAAAAGTCGCTGCAAACTTGATTTTTCTAAGATTTCATGAGGAAATTTGTTGGTAAAATCAAAATTTCTTTGAATTTTAGTAATGGTTCCTAAATGATTGTTATGTTTTAGGAACCTAATATTAGTTTGATAATGAACAACATTTCTAGTAGAAACCGCTAAACCATTATTCTTGACAACATGAATGAATGTATTGATATGTTTAAAATGTTTTTCTATACTTTCAGAAAATAAGAGAACATTATCAATATAAACAATCATAAAATTTTGAAAAGGGTTGAAACTATCATTGATAATTTTTTGAAATTCAGGAGGAGCATTTTTTAGACCAAACGGCATGACATTCCATTCGTATTAACCAAAAGGAACATTGAATACAATTTTGTATCTATCTTTTTCTTTAATTTGAATTTGCCAGAATCCTGACTTCATATTAAATTTTGGGAAGATAATAGCTTTTATGTTTAACATGTCTTTCTTTTGAGATAATTGATATCTTATCTATGGAAGAGCATTATTGATGGGTTTATAATTGATACCGAGTCGCGGAAATCCTCATTCTATTTCGGCAGAATTATTGACATAGAATGCGAAGGAACTCCAAGGAGATTTACTAGGGTGAATTAATTTCTTTCCTAGTAAATCATGAATTTCCTTGATACAATAATCAAGTAATTCTTTATTCATTTGAATATGATGGGATTTAGTTGGAATATTTGATTCATGGAAATCAAAATTGTAAGGAAGAGAGAACATGTTTCTTTCTATCCCAAAAAACATTTGAAATAGTAAAACATATTTCACTTTCTATTCTTTTTTGAAATAGAGAAATTTTTTCAATAATTGAGGGATCTTTTAATTGTTCCTCAATCCTTTGAAACCTAATTTCTTTTTTAAGAAATTGAATATGTTTTTTCTTGAAATTAATACTATTAATTATTTTTGAGATAGATGCTTCCTTCCAAGCATTAACATCTTTGTAAAAAAGAGGATTTGTAAACTTGAAAAATACTTCTTGTCCCAAAATATTAGTAGTAAGACCTTTTGAGTCAACTTGAAAATGATAAATTTGAA
>CAIGRN010019520.1:0-10667 GCA_903798345.1 Fraxinus anomala
CTAAGCATCAGATACAACGCATGAGTCTTAAAAGAATGACAAATTCTAGATATACGAGTCTCACGTTGCTTCAAGAGAAAAACTTTGGCACTAGTTGAATAATTTATATTTGTGAAGTTAACAAAGTTTTTCCAAGAACTCTTCGGAGGTGAATTTTTTGGATATGATCAACTAAAAATCTCAAGTTTCCATGAGCTGAGAATACTCATAGGCAAAATTGTCAAAGAACCAGAGAGGCGGAAAAAAAAATAATAATAATAAAATAGAGAAGCAGATCATATTCATATAGCCCCAGAGGTAACACAATGGACACTTAAAACTGATGGAAGCTAGCTGCAAATGTGAAGATCTGACAGTATATTTGTCCCGGAATTAATTCCAGCCACCAATCTTTAAAGTACCCTAATTTAAACTATGTAGTAATTCATCTTAGATTAACTTCTCAGAGGCACTCATCAAGAAAATTGACGCAACGTTGATTCAGAGGTACTAAACAGAACTGAAAGTACGGCCAACTTGCAAAAGAATATTTGAGATCTTAATCTCAAAAATTTTATGGAAAGGGGAAATCCTAAGCAAACAATGCAACTATATGGAAAAAATTCAAAAAAAAAAAGACTTTCAAATCACCTCTAGGACGTTCCAAATTCTTCTGAACAACCGAAGCCCGAACTGAAGTTCGATTTGCAGGAAATACACAAGCTCGACGTAGGTTCAAAATCTTCGGATAAAATAATACAGAAACTGAATACCAGTACGCAGGAAAAACGAAAGCTCGGCGCACTATCATTTTCAAAGAATTATCACCAAATTTTTGAAAATCTGGGAAAGTAGAAAATACCTTAATTCTCGAATCGCCTTTTTATAAAGCTAAACAACTATAATTACACTTCAAAGAATAAAAAAACTCTCCCAAGTTCGTAAAAAAGCTTGACATGTACATGTACACTTCAATTCAAAGCTACGCGTCGAATTTAGCTTCAATCACAATCTCGCAAGACAAAGTAAATTTATAGAATTCACATTTCACGTAAACAAATCCTGTAGAAAATCCAGCAAAACTTACCTTTCTTAAATCTCTAGCCGCCTCAGAATTAGCACCAAAGCTCAACTCTCTCAAAATGGGGAATGACAGCTGAAGTGGATTCACAGGGAATGCAAACTTCTTGTGAGAGAAAGGAGAGTACTCAATGGAGTGTGGATTCCAGAGTAGAACCAGCTGGGTTTATATACTGTATTTGAGGAACAACTTTCCAATCAAAAGTTGGACACGTGTTAGATATTTAGCCATTTATTAAAATGGAAAGATAATTTTTAAGGGAGATATTACAATATCATATTGTTGTTATCCTTACGTTAAATGTCCCTCTGTCAACCAAACAGTTCGTTCCAGACTTCCAGTTTCACTGCTCAGAAAGGGTACTCTAAGATCGTCGGCTTATTTTGGTGGTTTTACTGCACATTCCATGGTTGATGGCTACCCAATTTTGACTGCTTATTTTCCGAAGATGAATTGGAATTTAGTTTTAATGCCTTCACTTCTTTAGAGGGCCGTTTAGTTGAAGTTGAGACCTCAATTTGTTCCGTTATGGGCCCATGAATTGAGTAAAATTTGGGTTTCGATCAAAAGGTCAGGTCGAGCAAGATAATCTTCTTTTTAGTCGATCACTATTTCTTCATTCAAAGGTATTTGGTAGAAGGAGCGTCATAGGACAAACCAAACCTTTAGACAAATTATATTCCTTCGCAACTTAATTCGTTATTCACTTGGAAGGGCCCACTTCTCCAAATATTTCTAATATTCTTTCCGTCCTTCTCATTTGTCAAACAATTAAGCTATTCTACCAGGTTATCGTTCACAAGTTTTTTACAGGTAATAAAAAAAATATATAAACGCGTGTTAACACCACAAGAAAATAAAAGGAAACCAAGGAAAGAAAATGGAGGGAACGCCAAAAAAAAATAAAAAAATAATGGAGGTTTATATTTTTGGCCCCAAATCGCGACAAAGAAGGCCCAAATCCTTCTCCATGTTCCCTCTTCATTTTCGTGACAAAGAAGCCTCAAATCCCTCTCCATCTCCCTCTTCATTTTTGTGACCACGAAGCCCTAAATCCATCTCCATCTCCCTCTTCATTTTTGGCCCTAAATCGTGACCACGAAATCCCAAATACCTCACTTTCCCCGACCTCCGACGACCTACTAGCACACCAAATCGTGTAAATCTCCTCTCCTGTGTGAAAATCTTGTGTTCTTATGATTATCTCCATTCGACCCGACTTCTGTAAGGAATGAACCCGTCGCCATCTCCTCTCTCACAGTCGTCGTGATTTGGTGTATGCAACAGGTAGTTTAATCAAAAATTATTTCGTTTGTGAAATGCTTCTAGTTGATTGAACGGAACTTTTTTTTATTAGTTGATTGAATAAATGTTTGTTGTCGATTCCACCGTGGAATGGCAGGAAAAAATTCGGGTGTTTGTCATAGTTGAATACGAAAGTGGACGTTGGCGGAGTCAAATTCGAAGCCGGTAATTGTTGTGTCATTTCTTGACTTCCACCTCCACCCTATTTTGAATGATTACTTAGTAAGACGTGAAACAAGTACAAGAATCAAACTTAAAATACTAACCAATAAGAGTTCGGAATATGAAAATGTTGTCAGAGTTGAAAAATCTTCTTGAAGGATTGCAGCCTGCATATTATCAGGATCAGTTGGCAAATTAGAATGATTTGTTTTCGATCTCCTTCCTTTGCTTGATGTAGGTGCAGCCTGAAGGTAAGAGAAATAATTTAATAGTTGGCAAATTATCAGCTAATAATCGTACATTCTATGAAAAACAAGGGAAGTTACCTTCCCTTTGAGTGATCGTGACTCCAGTGAGCTTTTCCTTCTTAGTTTCTTTGGGGTACCTTTCCTTTTGGAAGAAACTGGATTGCGATGGAATTTGTGTAGTATGCTGTGGGATGAAATTACTTCCACTACTCGACCGTGTCAACAGCATATCACTACGTTGTGCTTTGATCCAATCCATTATGAAACGACTTTTTTCTTCATTATCGGCTACAAGATCTACCACCTCAGTGAAAGACTGACACATATTATCGTACTTCACCTGCCCAAGAGTACTCACCATCCTATCGTAGTTCATTGCAACCCTGGTATATGAATTCACAACATCTCTCCTCCATTGTCGCAGTATATATCTCTCAAGTAGTACTGTGATGTCATAGCGAATGATGACTGCAATTGCATGCCTACAAATAATTCCCCAGAACTCAAACAAGTGGCAGCTACATAAAAATTCACAATTCTCTTTCTACAATGAAACAGAAAACTGTTTTTTCTTCCTTCCCTCACCAAGGACAACAATCTCCTGTACCTCGTATGTCATCGCGAAACTCGTCTTGAAGGCAGATATGACATCGCAATACATCTTTCTCATGAATTCGGCTTGAACCTCTCTAAATTTTGTGATGGTGTAGACAAATTGGAATTGCTTCTCTATTCGAATGTCGTTGTGCATGGTAACATTTGCGAATATGACTTAAAATCTATCTGGAACTCTTTCTCAACCTTATTCCTTAGTGCTCGTTCATATTGTTCAACGAACTGTTTTAGAGACGTCTTCAAATGTACATACCCATCGAAGAACGCATTCATACTCTCACTCCTCTGAGTTGTTGACATCCCAGCCCACATACTAGTATTCAAAAAGCAAGGAACCCAATGACTCCTATTCTCGTATAATCCCGATAACCATTCATTGTCATGCAATTCATACTTATCATGTCCCATCTCGCTTCAAATTCTTCAACATGTTGTGAATTATAAACTAACCCGTGTATAGCAGCAAAAATCCCACCCTTATTAATATGATAGCCAAACTTTTCTGGCAACTTTTTCAAAATATGCCAAAGACACCATCTATGTCGCATATTTGGAAAAATAGTTCGAATTACATTTTGTATAGCCCTATCTTGATCTGTTATTATTCCAATAGGAGCTTTACCATGCATGCACTTAAGCCAAGTGTTGAACAGCCACACAAAAGTATATGTATCTTCGTTGGACACCGAACCACAACCAAGCAGTATTAATTGACCATGATGATTGACGCCGACGAACGGGGCAAACGACATGTTGTATTTGTTAGTGAGGTACGTGGTGTCAAACGTGACCACATCGCCGAACTCTTGATATGCTTTTCTGGACCTGTTGTCTGCCCAGAATACATTTTTGAGCCGCGATTCTTCGTCCAAATCTATACTGGAGAAAAATCCTAAGCATTGTGATTGCATATTTGAAAAGTAAGATTGTATTGTTACAGCATCTCCTTCTCCAAGTCTTAACTGTCGCACTTGTTCGATATAGTTTCGACAATCATTTTCAATGCAAGTCAACTTTTCATACCCACCTGCTTCAACAACTGCGGAGTTGTAGCTTTTATGCAGCGGAATTCCTGCCATATCATTCACTTTAAGCTTTTGTTTTACGTATACACTCGGCTCTCGATTGCGTTGATACAACCTCGATTTTGTAGGACTTGTTTTATGATTGTGTTCGAGGATGACTCTGTTAATTCTCCACGAGCCATTATTATCTGAAGATGCTGAGATCCTGGCCTTACAATTTGTCTGAATAGTCGGTTGGGGCTTTAAAAACTGACTTTGACTATTTTTGCTTTTTCCTTCACGGCTACAAGTGAAGGTCACGAATCTTAATGCACCATCGTCACCCCTTTTCGTATTCCTCTTCCTAACTGGAAAATCTACGCTATATGCATATCTTTTGTAGAACTCCCACATATCTTTTTCACTGCTAAAAATCATACCCACTTTGGGCACAATCGGATCATCTTCTCCTAACATTTGATCGTTCAACGTGTTCATATTCTTCGTCACATTCTCATTCGCGGATTCCACTAAACAATCATCAACCACGTGTTCCATAATTTAGTCTGCAGCGACACATGACAATAGTATATTCAGCAAATCATAACATAGTCTGACATTTACAAAATGACTGTAAACGGTTATTTTAGCTAAACAAATGACTTGTACTCTTAACATTTGCACATTCAAAAGTTTCATCCAGATGACTTGCTTTAAGAATAAATTGTAGTATCATGCCAAGCTTCAGAAGCAGCCGCACTTGGTTTCTTGGACTAAATAGACAACATTTTCTTGGACTAACAGAGAAAAAATAATTTTACAAAAGGACGCCTAAATAGCTGCTTGACAACATGTAAAATTACTTTGGATTTCAAAATTTGTAAATATACAACAGATGACTCACTCTATGTTGCCGAATTCAGAGTCACCAGAGAGATGACAGGCTTCGGCGCAAATGTCGTAGCCTCTTTGCCGGAGAAGACAGTAGGGGCCAATTTCGAAATGTGTGTCTTTGGATTGTTGTAGCAAGGAGACTATCAGCGTTGTGGTACTAAGGAGACGACAGGTTGTAGTAGGCAGGAAATGGGTCTTAGCATTTTTTTGTTATCTGTAAAACACCTGTGAACAATAACCTGGTAGAGTAGCTTAAATGTTTGTCAAAGGAGAACTGAGAATCTCAAATTGCCTTCTTTACGCGTTTTAGAGCTTGTTTGGAAATGTTTTTTTAGGTGAAAATGATCTTTTTTTTATTATTATTATTACAAATGTGTGATTAAAAGATAAGAAAAAATTTTAATTCTATAAATTAGTGTAGAACTCTCTCTCCTAGCAGTATGGACAGTGGGATCCTTCCACGCAGGAGTGGACCCAGCACTCGGCGAGTCCCGACGGTCGTGTGTGCTGCATCCGCCGGAACAATTTTTTTTTTTTCAATGAATATATTTTTTAGATGATATACCTTGTAATTTATTTTAGTTTCAAACATATCTTGTACCTCAATTGGTTAGAGCTCCTATGTTCATATAGGAAGTCTTGGTTTTGATTCATTTCCCACTACTTTTATTGTGAAAGATTTTTAATTTTTTAATTTTTAAAATTTTTACCAAAATTAAATAGGATAAGAAGAGAAGAATGGAAACATTGACCTCTCCTTAGGTCATTAAGAACTTGACCATTGTGGCATTTACTAAATTTGAAATTAAACTAACCAGAACAATATATATTACATTTTAGCGGGAATTAATGCAATTCTAAAAATTTAATTACGTGCTCTTCATTTGAATTATACAAAACTTGGCAACAATATCATTTGGTGAATATTACTAATTTTTACAACAAAATTATATATCTTCAGTTTGAACAAAATAATTGTTATATTTAAATATTTAGATCTTGTTTGATTCTTTTTTTTTAATTACATTTTTCTTTCTTCTTTCAACAGCACATTTTTCAATAAAATAATATTACATTCAAATTCAAAAAATTTTCTTATTTTTAACTACATATTCTCCATCAAATCATTATTCTAAAATACAATTTTTGCAAGGGCTCTTAATATTTTATTGTTGACAATGATCGATGATTCACGACCGCTCGTGCTGACTCAAAATTCTGGGTTCGTCACTGTTCATGTCGGCTACTCATTGTGTCGAATTCTCACCGAGGAGTTGTCCATTTCTTAAAGCAGGTCGATTTTCGAAGAAACTACGTGCATCTGAGTAACGGGTTTATAATAACGGGAATATGCCATCATTAGTTTAATAAGCAAGGCCCTAATCATATAATGATTATGTACTTAAAAAAAGTTTAAACTACTAATTTTTCTGTCCTAATGGATTATAATTACTCGGAAAAGGACTGGTCCAGGGCGGTTTGACCTTTTAGCCAGGGTCCAGCCATTAGGCTTTGACATAAAAAAATGTGTGGCTGAGTTTCGATTGCCTTTTCATGCCACAACAATTATTTGAGAAAATTTTATAATAGATCTCCGATGTATTGTTCAGATAACAAATTGGTCATCAACATTTCATATAAATGTACATCAGTCTTTGATGATGAAAATTGTTCAAATTTTCTTTAAAACGTAACGTGAAACATAGCTCACTTCAAATGAAGGAAGTTGTTGAGGATGGGAAAGAGTATGATGTTGGTTAGTCGACCCCTCCCGCTTATTGATTAAGGAGGACATATCTGTCTTGACCGTCACCACATCCTAACTCTAGCTAGCCTACTTGAAAAGGTATCCGGATAAAAAGGACGGTTTATTCCTACGGTGCAGTAGATTGCTCCATATAAAGTCACATGAAAATCAAGTGATGAGACAGCATATATTCAAACGATCTAAAGAGCAACTTGCTACTCAAAAAATAAATCGATTAAAAAAGGTGCCAACTTTTCCAGTCATTTTCCTTGTCGAGGAGTGGGAGTGGTGCAACTTTTCCCAATTATTTGCCTTGTCGTACTGTGGGAGTTCATGGCAAGTTGGCAATCGTGGGAAATATGAAAAGTACTGCTTAATAAAGTAAATAGGACAAAAATTTAGACAAGTGGTAAACAATTTAAGATCATGTTTGATTGTAAACATTTTTACGAAAAATGTCACATTCAAGAAAAATAAATTTCACTTTAACCATTTGATTGCAACGTGAAAATGAAAATCGAATTTTTAAGTACAATCACTTTAAACTGTATTTTCTTTGTTTTCATGGAAAATGAATTCTTATAGGTCTAGTGGGTTTTAAGTTTCCAACTAACATAAAATTGGAATTTCTTTCCACATTTACCTATCAAACAGACCCTAAAAAAATATTTGATTTTATTTAGTATTACGTGCCAAACATAGTCTCTACTTCTATGCTATTGTCTAGTTTTACAAGACAAGTTGGTCACAAAACGAGAATCTGCTGGGTCATTTTGTTTTATGGACAATGTTTGCATCACAGCCAATTAAGTAAATAGATCGTGTGGCTGGAATATTTTTATGTGGCCACGAGGTTGCCAGTCTTTTTCATCCGACAAACTATTTGGAATATAGCAGAATTAAAGATAACAAATGTTTTAGAATCTACATTATTATAATATTCCTATTCTTGCTCTATTGTGTTCCGATAAGTTCATTTCATTTTCATTTTAGCATTTTAAGTGTTTTGTATTAAATAACACTGGCCGTAAAAATTAACTCTTTTTTTCGTAATCTTATCAAGTGCGCTCCAATATAACGTACCTAACATGTCATATATGTCAAACTCAATCGCGAAAACGGAAGGTGGGGAAATTGGCCTCAAATGCAGGCTGTGCACAATTCTCATCTTCATCGTGGTCCATATTTTTGATGTTAACTTTGTGCTTATTATTGGCTGCTAATCTTCTATAAGTCACAAATTGTTGTGTCTGACCAATGTTTTTGGACCTATCTTCATTTAATAGGTCCGGACATTGAACTAGATAATCTTGCTTCAACAATGTCATGCCAAAAATTAGTAAAAATTGAAATTGCATCACGTGTGAATGATATATACATACAAATAGAACAGGAAATGGGAAAACGAAATAGTAGAAGAAAGTTATATATGCATCACCAGCACCGGGTTGTTTAATTAGTCCATATTCTTGAGTTGTTTAATATCATCGCTCAAGATCGAGTAAAAGACTTACTATTTACACAATTGACGACGGTTGTGCATTGTATTAAGTAGGACAAATCGTATAAGATACAAAATTTAAATTTTTTTTGTTCATATCGAATCTTGTTCAATCTTCTTTGTCAAATATGACAGTTGAATAGAGTCATTATGCAACTAAAGTTGAGTTCGACTTAAGATCTTAAACGAGATGAGGAGATGGACGTAGTGCATCCCCTAGCTTGGTATTTAACTCCATAACTAAACTATATGGTGAAAGGGGCTAACTTGAAATATGATTTGGGATTTGGCATGCTTAAGAAGGGAGTGTAAGAATTATCGCTATTTGAAAAAAGCTCAACTGCACCTTTGTACGGCGTCCTTCGATGTGAGGTCCAAACAGAATGGACTTGGGGGTAGAATTGTACTTTTTTTCAAGAACATTGTACAATTCTTCAAGAACATTGTATGGTGATATATAAAGATATACTTCATCGAGAGTAATAATACAAATTTTTTATGTAAAATAATTAGATATATTATTCTAGCACAATTGTAAAATTGTGTTTCTTCAAGGAAAAACAAACATATATAAAATCAAATCAGTAAAAATATATTTCATTGATGCCCATGGAGATAAATAACAGATTCAGACAATAAAAACTATCATAAACAAGATAAATAAAAAAGAAAAAGAAAAAAGCATCTACTGAATTTGTCGTCAATTATGCACACAATGGAATTGTAACTTTATAATTAGTGGTGTCAAATCGGATGGGTTCAAAATAGACCTTATACTTATGACGTGTTATAAAATTAGGAGAAACATGAAAAAAAAAAAAAATAGAAGAAAAGTAATGGAATCAAAACTCAATTATATTTATTTCATTACAACAATGACTGATATATATTGCTTGAATGTGAATTACTATTTGAATAGTATAATTTTTTTATTTTATTTTTAGAGTAAGTATGATATTCATCTAGACTTATTGATAAAACCAACTAGTTATTCATTATTATCCATTAACAATGAGAGATGCTACTCAAACAGGGGCTACTGACATGGAATTAAATAAGAGTTGAGGTGCTACAATTCAAATCAAGGGTTGAGATGAATCCATCTTAGTCCCTGTTTAATTCCCTATCAGTAGCCCCTATTTGAGTAGCATTAGTGCTTTACAATACTGTGGATATTACCTATCTTTTGCCCTTTCACTTAAACTAAGGGGTTGGAATAATTTGAGTATTTTTGACTGAGTGGTCAATGCAATCTTATTATAATATTTTTTTGAAAAATGTGCGGTTAAAATTTTTTTTTTTTTAATTAACGTGTACTTTTTTATATTGGAGAATGTGTGGTTGATAAGAAAAAATAGAAAAAATGAATTATAATTTACTGTAGGATAATGGGGGCCAAACGGGGGCTTCCTCCTCCAATTTTTTTTGTCCACAATTTTTGATAGATGACCTAACATTCAACGTTGGTCACAAATGTAACGTGGAAAGATATGACTTACCCATGTCTATTTTTGTCTTGGCTATAAAGCCCATACCTGCTAATGTCCCAAAACCATGAAAAGATTTCTAGAAAAATAAAAAAAGAAATGTAATTTTATTATTGTCGAACCTCTACTGTATATCTCAATATCAGGAATGATAAAAGTTGTATTTCTTTGTAAGCTATCGTGATATATATATATATATATGTATTTTAGAAGAAGAGGACTTCAAATTTATAGGAAGAGTCATACAGGGCAGGCAGGGCAGCCCACTTTTCATTACCGGATTTTCAATATTTATTCGATCAATCCGAAAATATCAAAAGAAAAAATAGTGATTTTTGTAATTTTGCCCAAAAAAAAGATAGAAATGCAAATTTGCTTGAAACTATCCCAAATTTATCTTAAGGGTGTGTTTACATATTATTGAGGAAAGAATGTATTTTAAATAGTGGTATGATAGAAAATATGTGGTTAAGAAGTAAGAAAAAGTTATTAATATGATGTAAAATATTATTTTATTGAAGAATGTATGGTTGAAAATGAGTTTTAAAAGAATGTATATCAAACATGGGCTAAACGTATATTATGTGACATGCAATTAATAAAGTAATTTTGCCCTCCAGGGCACATCCGAGTTGGTGGAACAA
>CAIGRN010019539.1:0-14008 GCA_903798345.1 Fraxinus anomala
TTTGTCACTATTTTCTATTACATTTGTGGTTGTTTGGTCACTTTTTTGACTAACAAAATCACTTTTTTATAAAAGTGAGATTGAATCACTGTCACTTACTTAATTTTATGCATTACCATCTAGGGATGTCAAAGTTGGTCGTCAATTTTAAAAAAGTGACATTGCGTCACTTTTTTAAATTTTGTCATTTTTTTTAGTTTTTGTCACCTTTTAAATTTTTCTCACTTTTTAAGAAGATAAAAAATAATAATAATAATAATATGTTATATTTTCCTAACATAATCAACATGTGGATTGGCCTAAACGTGCTGATTGTTTTAAGAACATGATTACTGATGCTGTACAAATGGATGATGTTATTTTGGTACTTGTCACTGTTTTGAGTTTGTATCACTTTTTGAGAGTGTGTGTTATTTTTTTTAGTTTTGTCACTTTTTTTGAGTCTGTGTCACTTTTTTTAAAAAGGTTTTTTTTTTTAAAAAAAAGTAAAAAAGTGACAATTTTTATTAAAAAAGTGACATTGTGTCACTTTTTCATTTTACACAGTATTTTTTACTTTCTAAAAATCTTTCATATGATTTTTCAAAACATCCGTAATTTTAAGGGTATTTTTGTAAGTACCCCGTTAAAGAATGGGTGGAGAAGGTTGGAAACCGAAATTCGCGTTTATCAGTGAGTTCCACATGGATTTGATGGGACTTAAATAATAATAATAATAATAATAATAATAATAATAAATTAAAAGTGTTTACAGACAATCTAAATTATAAATCGATCAAAATAATTAATGAATAAGTGAATAGATCTTATTAATACCACATAATGTGTGGAATAAAAAAAAATTGACCGACTGCAATCATTATCTAAACATGGGCTAAGAAATTAACAATAGTAACTATGATTTTATGTCTCAATTGTAAAATGTCAGATAATAATGAATGATTAGCTAGTATTATTAGGCATATAAAATGTCAGATATAGACTTATCTAGGTCATTAAATTAAAATATCTGTTAGTGATTTGGATGATTTATAGCTTAATATTGTGTTAATTGTGTTCGTTAGGTTGAATTCAATGCAAATTGGTGGATTTAGAAGAAAAGAACGAAAAACGTGCGAAAACTAAGGAAATTCAAAGTTTGGGATCAAAGTGTAAACATTCAATATTTGATTCGGAGCACAAAACGATGATAGAAGATCATATATGATCAATTGAATGCAATTGGAGGTCAAATGAGTGAAATATAATGGAAGTATTTTCACAAATCAATTTCCAGTTAAAAAAGTTATGCTTCGAATTTTTTGCCTCAAATTGAGACCCATTTTTCGGATAGCTAACATTCGAATTGAAAAAATTGTATTTCTATAAGAATTGTATCCCTTTTATTTATCCTTCCAACACATTTTCAACCACCACAATCGGATATCTGTAGAGAAAATTATGAACAAAATATCGAAAGTTGTTCATAGACTTAAAACCGAAGCGATACCCTATCTTCCCCAACCCGAGAGCCATTTAGCTCTGCGGTGCGCGCTCGATAGTTATGCCACTGCGCAAGCGCATGCCATTTTCGCAGATGAATCAACAATTTCTTTTCACTATTCAAACTCTTTTGGAACCCAAATTGAACGCGATTTTGACATATTTTCTGGTTCTTACAAATAGAGAACAAGGGCTACACATTGAAAATCCTCTCTTGCCTCTTCATGCACTATAATATCATTAAATTCATCAATAACAATGGGTCAATTACTATATTTTGAGAGAAAATCAAGCCCTAGCAAGGAATTGAACGTCGATTACATCAAGATTTTGAATAATTCAAGCTTGGAATTAAAGATCAACATCTTTTTCATTCTATCATGATCCGGGTGATAATTTTTCTATTATTCTTTTTGTAATTTATATATTAACATATTATGATAGATCTGCTTTTGTATTGGATGGAGATGAACCCTATTATTTAATTGTTTTAATTCAAAACTAGTAGTTTAGTTTATTTCTTGCGTTTCTTGATTAATTTTGCATACACATTGCATTATTTAATTGATTGGCCACCAATTAGAAAATTAATTGCTTGTTGTAGTGCTAGAAAACTCATAATAAGTTTAGAACGCGGTAAAATTGTAATAGATTTTGGGAATAACATTTATCACGTGTGCAATCATATAGATAACTTAAATTTTAATGCATCCTAATCATTCGAATTTGGACTAGAAATAGATTTGAGTCGTGATTAGGATATGTTTAACTTGTCTTGGAAAAGAAAATTATATATCATAGTTTTATCGCTTGTCAAAAATGCATGAACAGAGTAGATTACAAATCAAAAATTGAAATAGATAGTAATATGCGGATTCGAGATCCAATACAATCCAATACAATCATCCATAAATTGATAGAAATCATATTTTTACAGCTTTTCTAGATTAATTAAACATAAATAAAATCAAACTCTCTTTTACTTACATAATTCGAATCACATAAATAGTTAGTAAACTTGAATTGAAGTTATTTCCAGTGGGACGATACTCTCAACTCATCAATTATATTACTTGTCAACGATCGCGTACGCTTGCGAATTTCGCACGAACAAATTTTTGACGCCCTTTGAGTTTATTAATTATAGAGTATTCGAATTTTTCTTTTATTTTTTAGCCTATTATTTAAACATCTAATCTCTCTGGTTTGATTTTGATAGTGTGTGTAAGATTTTGAAGAAATTTAGGATCCCGAGATTTACATAACCTTCAGACAACGAAAAAGATAGCAGAGAATAGTAAGAGACATGATAAAAAATCAAATCAAGTTCAGCTTCCACCAGATGCGCCGAACGATCCAATTTTTATGGATTATTTAAATCACATACCTGCTCCTGTGCAACTGGCTATTATTTATCAACCTTTTGGGTAGGCCAATTTCCACATTCGACCAGATATCATCAACTTGTTTCAAAATCATCAGGATATCAAGTTCTCAGAAAAATCAACTAAAAATCCTCATGAACACATACAAGCTTTCCTGATACTTTGCGAGGTGATGAGTCATGAAAGCATGTCAGCTGATACTTTTCGAATGCATCTATTCCCTCATACTTTAAATGAAAGCGCACGAGAATGGCTAAACTCACTACTTCTTGGGAGTATTGTTTCGTGGAATGACATGGTACAGAAATTCACCTTGAAATTCTTCCCATCTTCTCGAGTCTATCAAATCATAAACAAAGCCACTACATTCAAGCAAAAAGAAATCAAGAGCTATCCGGAAACATGGGAAAGATTTAAGAATTACTTCAAAAAGTGCCCCAATCTAGATATTTCTAAAAATGATAAGGTCTACATCTTCTATTCAGGTATGCATCCTGAATAACGTAACATAGTCGATGCTTAAGTAGGAGGATCGATCATGGATATTCCTTTAGACAACGTCTTAGATCTCTTTGAGAAAATAGTAGAAAATCAAACAATGTGGCCAAAAGAAAGCGAACTTCGAGGAAAATAGCAGGTATTCACAACATTGATGCAGTTACATCATTGGCAGTCCAGTTGGAAGTATTAACAAGGAAATTGGACAAACTGACTCAGAATGTGAGCATGGTGCACCAACCAGCACCAGTTTCTGGAGGCTGTGGGGCAGATCATATAATTGCAAGCTATTCTTTAGCCTCAACCTATGTTTATCAGCCTGAGGAAGTCAGTTATGCACAGAACTTTTAGAGGTAGTAGAACAATCCTTACTCGAACACCTATAATCCAGATTAGATAAATCATCCTAACTTGTCATGGGTTAATAATCAAGGTCAAGAATGTCAAATTCAGGGCAACCCACCAGGATTTCAACAACAACAAGAGAAAAAATCATCGTTGGAAAAATTAGTGGCTAAGTTCATTACCAAAATGGAGACTAATTTTCAAAACTAACAGGCTATTCTTCAAAACCAGCAGGTTTCAATTAAAAATTAGGAAACTCAGACAAATAGCAGTTACAATAGCCAACAGAACACAATGTACTCTACCAAGCGACACAGAAAAGAACCCATGGGAATAGGTATTAGCAGTGGAAGTTGTGAATTATGCAATTATTGAGACATCAATTAATTAAGCATACAACCCATGTTCGAGCATATGTGCCACCTATTTCATTCCCTCGAAGACTTCAAAGGAAGCCAAAAGAGGAACAAGTGGTTTAGTTTGAAGAATCATTAGAGATTAATCAAGAAGAACAATTAGACAGTCCACAAATTAAGACAATCATTCCTGCCAATACAAACATGCATTCAGTCTCATTCCCTCAAAAATTGTAGAACAATAACCTGGACAAATAATTCAAGAAGTTCTTGGATGCCCTCAGACAATTTCAAATCAACATTCCTTTCATTGACGTCATTCTATAAATTCCAAATTATGCTAAGTTTTTGAAAGAAATGTTGACCAAAAAGAGAAAGTTGCCAGTAGATGAAACAGTAGCTCTAACAGAAGAGTGCAGTGCAATCATAAAGCACATGCTCCCTCCTAAACTAAAAGATCCTAGGAGTTTCACTGTACCTTGCTCTATAGGAAACTCAAATAATTTAAATGTTTTAATTGATTCTGAAACAAGTATTAATTTGATGCCACAAATCGTAGCGAACCTGCGCGCTCGGTACCCTATTTTCCCCAACCCGAGAACCATTTGGCTCTACGGCGCGAGCACGCGGTATTTATGCCGATAGGCAAGCGCAGGCCATTTTCACAAATGAATCAGCAGTTTTCTTTCGCAATTCAAACTCTTTTGAACTCAAATTGGAAGCCATTTTGACATATTTTCTGACTCTTATAAATAGAGAACGATGGCTACACATTGAAAAATCTCTCTTGCCTCTTCATACACAATAGTATCATCAAATTCATCAAGAACAAGGGGTCAATTACTATATTTTGGGAGGAAATCAAATCCTAACAAGAAATTGAAGGTCAATTACATCCAGATTTTGAATCATTCAACTTTGGAATTGAAGACCAACATCTTTTGCATTCTATCATGATCCAGGTAATATTTTTTCTATTATTCTTTTTGTAATTTATATATTAATATGTTAGGAAGATCCGTTTTTGTATTGGATGAACATGAACTCTATTATTAATTTGTTTTAATTCAAGATTAGTAGTTTAGTTTATTTCTAGCGTTTCTTGATTAATTTTGCATATCAATTGCATTATTTAATTGGTTGGCTACCAATTAGATAATTAATTGCTTGTTGTAGTGTTGGAAAACTCATAATAAGTTTAGAATGTGATAAAATTAACACATGTGCAATTGATTTTAGGAATAGCATTTATCACGTGTGTAATCATATAAATAAACTAAATTTTAATGCATTCTATTCATTCGAATTCGAATTAGGAATATATTTGGGTCATGATTAGGATAGATTTAATTTGTATTGGAAAAGAAATTATATATCGTAGTTTTATCGCTTCTCAAGAACACAAGAACGGAAGTGGATTACAAATCAAGAATTAAAATAGATAGTAGTAGACGGATTCGAGATCCAATACAATCATCCATAAAGTGATAAAAAAAATCATATTTTTACAACTTTTTTAGATGAATTAAATATAAAATACAATCAAACTCTCTTTTGCTTACATAATTTGAATCCCATAAAAAGTTAGTAACCTTGAATTGAATTTATTTCCTGTGGGGCAATACTCTCAACTCATCAATTTTATTACTTGTCAACGATCATGTACGCTTGCGGGTTTCGCATGAACACCTATCAATATTGTGGAATAATATTGTATTGCTAATCTTGAAGAAACACAAGTTTGTATTATATTATTGCTCCGGAAGAAACATAAATTTTATATGTATCAATCTTGAAAAACATTGTGATATTTCTGAATAATCGATTTTATACAAACCAATAATTGAAATACTGATATCTTAATATTCAAAAAGATATGGTTGGATTTTCATGAATATAAATATTTTGAATTGCTCACAAGACAAGGTTTTGTTCGATTCTCGAGTGGTACTTACAAGTGTTGTTGCAATTCACGGACGATTCTGTAACTATTTTATTTTGTTTAATTATCTTATGTTCAATCATTCACGTTCAATAATGTTGGTAGGGGGCTGCATCACAATATTTTAATGGAATACTGTAATGGTATTGCTGCCTCCTACGTGATTTCGGGCTATACATTCATGCAACGTTTAACTGATTAAAAGTAATCAATGACTAACATGCCATCAATAGTAACAATGAAAGGTTTGGAGTATTAAACATTTTAGAGGCTCGAAGCATTCGTCTTATTAGGGATAGTCAAAAAAAAAATGTTAACCTCGTTACTCGATGGATCCCGCCTCGAACGAGACAAGAACCCTTCGCCTAATATGGGTAAATGGGATGGAGATTGTTGGCCTGTGCATGAGATGGGACGGGTACATGGAATATTGTTCTCATCCCTGACCTTGCCCATTTAGAGATTATTTCAAGATATAATTTTTTTTTTAAAATCATTTCTAAAGAAAAATGAGTTATCCTACAAATTGGAAAAAAGTAATGATTCTCATCAACTATACACATGAAAAAAATAAAAGCAAATAAATAAAATGATAAAAAATAAAATAAATCAGAAGGTAAATAAGACAGGGGACCTTCCCCCTCTCGTGACCCAACTCAACCCTCCACTTCACGCCTTAATCCCTTATGGGGACGAGGTAAGAGTAGGGGTGGCAATGGGCCGAGTCGAGCCATCTCAGCCCATTGCCCCACGAGCTCAAGCACGAGTCGAGCTCGTGGCTCGTTACTTGCGTGATCATCTGTATGGAACGTGGTGTGTGGAAAATTCAAAAATAAAGGTAAAAAAGAACAAAAAGAAAAGAAAAAACTCCTAAAATATAACTAGGCTCAAAGGAATGACCACAATGTCAAGATATTCGAATGCTACCAATTTGACTTCTATAACAGTAAGAAATGAAAATAGACATTTATTTCATGAGAAAAGTTTTTTGTACAGAAAACCTGTACACCCTCGTGTACATCTAAATATGTGGCAAAAAACTAGCAGTTGGATTGATTTGGTTTGTTGTGAAAGATGATGTGAGATCTGCTTCCCACTATATCAAACTAAACCTACTTGTTTCGAATATGTACTCATAATTTGTATTTCAGAAGTATAATACAATTGAAACAAATGCTATTAAACCACAAAGTCAATATCTTGAAGATTTTTATTATTTGGTACCAGAAAATTCTTCAATGAATTCTTTTGTATTGCTTGTTCTTAGGATATATAAACTAGTTGGCCTTCACTAGCTAAAATCGAGACCGGATTTCTTGTATTTTAAAAATTAATTAGGGTGATCTATGAGGTCATCTCTATCCATGTTGACTGTCTAAATATTATTTGTCTCTAACATATACATCTACTAAATAATTACGACGTGTTATAATATATTCGCAACCTGAAATTTACGAGATTCATTGCTTAAAATTTAAATTATGAGTATACTTCTCAGGTTATACAATAAGGGTATTAACAAAGGTTTTTCATTTTTGTCTAGGGAGTGATATTTTTCATACAGCAACACTCCTACGTATCATGACAACATCAAATTTCTCCCTATATAGTTGGCTTATGGTCAAAGCTTAATATTTCACATCTCATGATTTTAAATAGTGCAATATATGTAGAGTCGTTCCACCATAGAGCACCGAGATGAACATTAAATAATGTTGAGAATATATGTTCAGTTTAAATCCTTATAAAATATCTTAAGCTCTAGCGGGTGATATTTAAAATGTGGTTTGTCAACTATCTACAGTTTTCTCAGCATTAGGATGAGGTATTAAGAAATTGAAAATAATAAACATGTTGAATCATTATATTATTTAGATCCTTTCATGTGATAATTTGAACCAATTGTTCGAAAGATAATTCATTTAGATATATTTATTGATAAAAAAGATTGAGGATATCTTAAACACCAGCTTTACATGCTCTAACTCGAATTGACCGTCCGACGAGACAATCCATTAACGTTATATTTGATAAATATGTGCATGGGATGACATTCAATTCCAAAAAAAAATATCAAAAAAAAAAAAGAGCAAATAGTGAATATCATCCCATTAGGAAGCGTATACCCTTGATGAGTGTATAGTCACAACAAATTGTAAAACCTCATACAGGTTGTTCAGGTACACAAAATATTGAAATTTGAGATATCTCAATAAGTTTTGTTGTTATGATAGAAGAAACAAAATTGAAAAGAAAAAATTGTTAACAATACTTTTGTATATGATGAAGAGCGTTATATTATGAATAATAGCAAGAATGTCAAAAGAATCCGTCAAAGAATACTAAGGTAGAAATGATTGGCCAAAATGAAAAGACAAGCAAAATTGAAGTTAATAGAGAAACCTGTAGTTTTTCGATATACAGTTCAAACACCTAAGCGTGTAAAGTTAGTATTACATATGCAAAAAGCAAGTGACAAATTGAAGTCACAAAAAATAATGCATGACTCTTAACATAATAAATTTCGCATAGATTTTTATATATAAGTTTTACATATAATCACAAATCTACATCTTATTATCCTGAGTTATCAATAATGCATAATATCAAATAAATGTGGTTATAACTAACCCATCGACAAACATATTAATACCATTTTTATAAATTCTTTAAATTATTCAATATGCCTCAAACATATAGTTCGAGTGATATTATCTTAGTGGGAGTAAATATGTGTTGTACTATTTTTTCCTTGATCAAAATTTTGTTTCATTATTTTTTTGACAATATTTTTAATGAGGTAATTTTTGTAGCGTATTCAAATCAATAATGTACCTTTTTTCTTTATTAGGATATTTCAGTAAGGCTTTTCTAAAATTTGCTCCATACATATTTTTTGTGCAATGAATGTCATTTACCCTCAAGGTAACTTTATAATTTTACTGTCGTATATTATAATTTGTATACAACACTTCCGAAGAGAAATAACAAAATTTATTTTTCAACGGACCGTCGTGCAAACTAAAGTCAAAAATGGATATATGAATATTAATATCTTTTTATGAAAATGATATTGCTTAAGGTTATAACAAGAGGATATTGAACATAATTTATCATAAATATTTTGTACAAATTTTTGGAAGATGTATATTGAAGACATTGGCGCATGAGATATGAATGGCTCGATATAAGTACTTTCATTAATTAAAATTTGGGAGAGTAGATGTAATCTTTTTTCTTCACTAAAGTTTTGTCCTATTGAATTTTCTAGACAACATTTTTAGCGAGGCAACATTTTATCACTCAAATTTTATTATTAAATATACTTTTTCCCTTCTTTGGATAATTGTCACATTGGGTATTTATTAAACTAGGCTTTTATTGAGACAACTATTTAGTTATCGAATGGGGGTGTTGTAAAATATCAAATAGTAATGAATGACTAATTCATATTATCTAGAAATATTGACAATTTTCTTACTTACTGTAGAATAATGTATTCTACTGAGATTATAACTTTCTTTGAAGCCTTATATATTGACCAGTCATTGTTATAATGAAATATACATTTAAGTTTTAACTTTATTACTTTTGTTGTACTGTTCTTCCTTTTCTCTTAATTTTATAACAACCATAACAATATTGAACGATTATATTATTATAGCATCAAAATTACAATTCCTTTTATGTATATAAAATGGGTTCAACAAGTCTTATCTTCTTTAAAAATAATGCTTTCACGTATTTATGTTGTATTTCTGATTCTATTTTTGCAAGGGTGTTAGATGGATCGAACTGATCCTTTAGCTTGCCCTTTAGTAGGCTCGATTCAACCACCATGCAAGTCAACTCGCATTTGCGTGTGAAGTGAGCCGAGCACAAGTGACTCGCTTCACCAAAAGGGGACTTGGCTCACCCTCACGAACTCACTCCTTGGTAGGTCAAGACGTTGAAGCTCATTTTTTCTTTTTTCTTTTGAACTGAAAAGTGTACTTTCACTCTCCTAAGTATAATGAAGACGTAATTTTGCAAGGAAATGGTAAACATTAAAAAATTATATTTTGTTAAACTCTCTTCCTTTATTCTGGGTTGGGACAAGCTATAATACATAGCGGAGTTAAATTTTATGAATGAATACTTCATTTACATTTTTTACAAATAAAAAAAAAAAATATGAAATGTCAATGTAAAATGATAAATTTAAAAATTAGTGTATACCACAATTTTCAGCAATTACACTAGTCATCTTGTCTTGTATTTGGTAATCTACATTTGTCAATACTTTAAAGCACATTAGTGCCACAAATATATCTTCTTTCAACCTGCTTCTTTCGATTGACAAAATGATACAAAATGCAACAAATACAGCTTTCAGTGCTATAGTGACACCAAATGTGTGGCATTAAAGAAAATATCGAATATTGTGTTAGTAGACGCTGCACACACATTAGTCCCAACAAATAAAATCTTCAAAAATTTCAATATCTAAAAGTAATTAACCACTTATTAGAATTTAAATCATAATAAGTGATAAGTACGTTTTACACACTTAGTTTAGGCCACAAACATGGATAATTGTGAATAAAAATGTGGAATATAGCTTAATTCGAAATAATTTGTGTTTTGCGGGACAACAATGATGAATATGGCGAAAAGTAGGAGAAAATGGAAAAAAAAAAGACTAAAACAAAAGTTCAGGGACTGATGTGCAAATAATCAAAAGATGATCCGGCGGAGAATGTGAAGATAGCAAGATCTAATTGAATATTGGGATGACACATTGGAGGAAGAAAAAATGGGAAAAGAGGTCGAGGTTTGAGAAATGAAGTTTAGGGACTAAACCGCAGGAGATTGTAAAGTAATATCTCTACGCAAGCATAGAGACCTCCAGCAAAAATTTAGAGGTAGATCAACACTTCTATGCAACCGCATAGAAGTGTACTATGCGGTCACATAGTACAAAAAAATGATAAAAATTCTAATTTCCTATTTTGACTTAAAACACCTATGAAAACAATATCATGGTAGGGTATTTAAACCCTAGAGCCGTTCATAACGTGGGGGACTGATTTTTTGAAGGTTTTCAGAGAGAAAAAGAGACAAGAACACGAAGAACAACACCACAACGCGAAGATTAAATTCAAAAATCGAATTGTATGATATCGTTCTTTATTTATTTTTCTGATTTTCTTCTTTTCACCATGCTATGCTAGATAAATTTTGTACTAGGGCTAGATGAATTATGTAATATGATTTTTATTTCTTAGTTTTACATTCTTGACAATCAAAAACATGTTTTGGGATATTTGAATAATTTATACGAATTTCTTTTCTCCATGATTATTGTATACATAATTATGTGAGTTTGGTGGCTTATTTCATGCATTCGAAAGAAGAAGAATATGTTCGACATATATAAATCATCATAGGGTCCGATATGAGATAGAAATATACTGCTATACCTTATGTGAATCTTTAAGTGTTCATAAAAAATACATGCATTCTTGTATGTTCGCATCCGTCATAGAGATATAGTCGGGTCACAAATTTGAATAGATTTAACTTTACTCGAGAAAGACTGTTAAATAATTTAGGGGCATTGATTCTTCAATATTTCATTCGTGTGTCAAAGTGTAAAATTAGGTTTAAAAATATTATTGCATATGGATTCGTGATCCTAGTACATTCATCTTACATTCAAAAATTCAAATTACATTTAACATCATTTGCATTCGGTTTAGATAAATCATTTATAATTGCACATTTAGTATTAATTTATTTATAAATTTATTAAAACAAACATTCTCATCTTTTTATAGTTTCGGTTAAGATCACGGTAATTATAATTAGAAATAATCAATCTTCGTGGGAACGATACTCGGACTCAAAAAGTTCACTTTATTACTTGTAACGAACCATACACTTACGGTAATTTTAATTCAACATGTTTTCGTAAACAAGTTTTTGGCTCCGATGCCGGGGATTGAATTGAGTTTAATTCTATTTATTTTGACACTAATTCGAATATTACTTTATTTTTAATTATTTGTGTTTTAGGAGTAATTTTTCTTTCTTTTTAATAATTTATCTAAGTACTACTTTTGATTATTTGTCAAGTCTTGTATGCGAAAGTCGCTTAACGGTGACTTGATTACAGAAAATTCAGAAATCAAGTGCACCTTCCATCGTAGGCAAATAGAAGCAAGAACAATACAACAAATAGCTAATGCGCAAAACGAACAGTTGGTTCAAGTCCTTGAAGAGGAAATCATTGATGAGGGAAACATGCTGGTTGGGGCAAATCATTCAGAGTCAATCCAATATCGTCTACCCTCTGTTTGGGCAACCCAACTTCCAGTTGAAGACCAACGTCATGCATCTATTTTAGAATGGACATCAGTTTTATGGTAGAGTTGAAGAAAACCCACATACACATATCTCTCGATTCTTGGAGATGTGTCAACACTTCAGATATCAGGGTATCTCAGATGATGCTATCAGACAATGACTGTTCTCTATACGCTAAGTGATAAAGCACTGGAGTGGTTGGATTCTCAACCTATTGCCAGCATCAACACATGGAATGACTTCGCTCAGAAATTCTGCACAAAGTTCTTTCCACCGGCCAAAATTGCAAAATTGAAGCATGACATATCTATTTTCCGCCAAAATGAATTAGAGTCTTTTGATGAAGCTTGGAATCGGTTGAAGAACATGCTAAGGAAGTGTCTTCATCACGGTATTAGCAAAAGACTCTATGTCCAATATCAAAAGTATGGTGGATTCTTCATCGAATGGTTCAATATCAACAAGAACCATTGATGACGCATTGAAACTTTTCGAAATGGTGGCGACTACTTCAGCAATGTGGGCTTCTAAACGGGTAGTTCAAAAGAAAACCCATGAATATACAGGTGGATGCTTACTTAGCCTTATCTGCGAAGATGGGCTCATTATTCCATAAGGTGAAGAGCATATCACAAACAACTAATGTTGCACAAGCCAAAAAGCTAAGCTGTGAGGAGTGTGGAGCAGATCATAACACAGAAAATTGACATATTCCGGCATAAGGTATGGAACGAGTGGATATTGCACAATAGGGACAACATCAACAGAATAATCCACATTCAGAGGCTTACAACCAAGGTTGGAAGAAATACCCAAATTTCTCTTAGGCTAATCAGAATCGAAATAGGCCGTAGGATCAGTTTCAGCAGCAGGAGAAGAAATTTCAATTGGAAGAGATGTTCGGAAAATTTATGAAAAAAACAAATCAATACGTGGAAGTTACCAACCAGTTCATGAGGAAAACCGAAATAACTCTCCGAAATCAGAATGCTACTATTAAAAACTTGGAAACTCAATTTGGGCAGATTGTACTTTCTATGACAAGCAGAGTACTAGGTGCCCTGCCAAACAATACTGAGACTAATCCAAAGGAATAGGTAATGGCCATACGTATTTTGGGAAATGGAAGAATTGAGGATCCATCTGTGAACGCAATCACCACTAGGAGTGGGGTACAATTACCAGAAATACATATCAAGAGGCTGGTTGCAACTAAAGATATAGTACCTTCTTTAGCTAAGGAGCAACTGAACAGACAATAGAGGCATATACTAAAGAGAGTTTAGATACACCACAGATTAAGGCAGGTGTTCATATCAATAATTACGAGCCTCCTATTCCATTTCCACAAAGATTGAATAGACACAAGCTAGACCAATAATTTGAGAAGTTTTTAGATGTACTAAGGAAACTCCACATTAATATTCCGTTCATAAACGCAATAAGAAAAATTCCAAGTTACACAAAATTCTTGAAGGATATGCTATCAAAGAAGAAAAAGTGTCCAGAATATGAAACTATGGCACTAAGATAGGTGAGTAATGCCAAATTACAGAAAAAAATTACCTCCCTCGCTCAAAGATCCAGGGAGTTTCACCTTACCTATTTCAATTGACGAAGCTGGTACTTTTAATGCTTTATATGATACTGGT
>CAIGRN010019555.1:0-12209 GCA_903798345.1 Fraxinus anomala
GAAGAGAAGTGGTCGGTTTTTGAAAGGATAGTCGATTTTTGGAAGATAGTGGAAGGAGATGAGAGGAATGGTGAAAATAGAAAAAAGGTATTTTGGTATTTTTGATATTTTTTCATTTTTTTTTTAAATACTATTTTTTTAGTAAAAGGCCAAACTTCCATCTACGCGTATTTCCTCCAATAAATAATCACATTGTTTTTTGTGTTCCATTTGTGTTTCAATGGCGACGAATAACATAGTCTGTGTGACAGGGGCAGGCGGGTTTGTTGCTTCATGGCTTGTGAAGCTTCTCCTCTCCAAGGGCTATATTGTTAATGGCACCGTCAGAAATCCTGGTTTGTATCTTATACGCTTGTCTTTCCTTATGCCTCTTCAATTTCAATTGCTGCTGCTGATTTGTAATTCAAATAAGATGTTAACGAATTCTTTCTTATAACTCTTATGAAATCCTCTAGGGCTTTATACGTATTGCTGCTGAACATTTCTCTTCTTTCTTCATCTGATATGTAGAATTCTGCTCTAATTTACTCTGCCCATTTATCATTTATGCTGTGAAATCATTTTATTACCACGGAATACTACTGGGGTTTTGCTTCAGCTCCTTTGGAATAGAGCAGATGGGCAATTCTATGTGAAAATGAGATCTTTTTTTTTTTTTTTTGCATGAGAAAATGAATTATACCCTTGAAATGGAAGTGCTTCTACAAGCTCTTATTTTCAAAATCGGATAGTGTTGGAAGGTGTGGCTAGGAAAGTTTTGTTGTTTGATTAGAAAGATATATAAATGTCAAGTGTATATGTATTGCAGCTGATGACAAAAATGTTCATTTGAGGGACCTCGACAATGTGGCTGGAAAACTGAAACTCTTCAAGGCAGACTTGCTGGATTATGACTCAATTTATGCGGCCATTAAAGGATGCAATGGAGTATTCCATGTTGCAAGTCCAGTTCCACCAGGCTCTGTACCAAATCCCGAGGCATGAATATGTCATTGTTATTTAATTGGAATTGTGAATATGTGGAAATCTTTTGAAATTCCAGATTGTAATTATTAAACCAACATATGAGCTATTACTTACAAAGTTTTTTGGTGAAACCTCAGGAATAAATTCTTTTAGGCTTCTAGCTTTTCTGTACACGTAACTAATATCAGCAAAAAAGTGGCACAATTACTTCACGTTAAATCATACATCAGTCCCTTGGTCTCAATTTCTTTATCAATGATAGTCAAATGATTCAGCCATTTGAACTTAATTTTTCGTATACATCGAACAGCTTAGGAGACTGTAACGTGTTAAAAATATGTTTCTAAGAATAGTCTGAAATTAAGCTCCTATTTGGTTTGGATAAAAATTAGATTTTTAGTAGACTTTGATTAAAGTTGGTGAAATGTGCGGTTGAAAAGTTGATAAAATTTGTAAGTCCCATGAAATGAGCGGTTGAAAATAAATTTGGGGAAAAATGAATTTTAAGAAATGGAGACCAAACAAGGGCTAAAATATAATAGTGAGCAAAATTATTGACTGAAACAGTTGCATTCTTATGGGAAGATCAAATTTGATGTTTTCAAGTGTCGATTGTTCCATGGCAGGGAATTTGTGTGCCCTTTGAGGTGCATTCTGTTGCAGTGCAATAAATTGGATTATCTTGGAAACTTTTTGTCTACATCACTATATTTTGGGCTGCTAATTTGTTTTCAGAAATGCTGCTATAACTGTTTAGTTATTCTTCTATATCTCAGTATGAATTTAACTGCAGGTAGAACTGGTTGAGCCTGCTGTAAAAGGTACACTTAATGTACTCAAGGCATGCTCTGAAGCAAATGTCGGGCGTGTTGTATATGTATCATCAATTGCTGCTGTTTTGATGAACCCTAACAAGCCCAAGGGTCAAGTAATAGATGAGACTTGTTGGTCAGACAGAGAATACTGTAGATCATCTAATGTAAATGCCTGATAAATTCATCTTTGATAAAAATTGGTTTAAACAATTACATGTGAGATGATGTTATTTTATCGATCTCACCTCTCAAAAATTACTGGCAGAAGGTTTTATCAGATTCTTTCCCCCAATTAACTTGACAACTCGATTCTATGTATACACAGAACTGGTATTGTCTTTCCAAAACATTAGCGGAGAGTGAAGCTTGGGAATATGCAAAGAGAAGTGGGCTTGATGTCGTAACTGTTTGTCCAACCACTGTGTTAGGGCCAATGCTGCAGAACACAGCAAATTCTAGTAGTCTAGTTCTTATTAAGCTTTTGAAAGGTACCTACCCATATCATTACTCCTTACTGAATATATTCAGTGTCGCAAGTTATTATGGTAATCTTTTAATACATTCATCACTGTTTGTTATCATTTCCTTGTTCTAATTTAAGTTTAATGATTCTTAGTCTCTGGAGTTAATTCTACTACAATATTTGAGTGTCCTAAGCTGATATCTATGTGACTTTTAAGCTATAGCTGAACCACTTTAAACATTGGCTAATAAAATTAACATTCAGTTGAGTTCTGCATAATGTCCGTGCCTATTCCCAACCTGCAGATTCCAAGCATAAACATGCTGTTGATTGAACATCAGATTGATTCTTAACTTTCAAGAAGCCCCATGTCATGGGAGGGGGACAACAATTTTTCGGATGACAACATAACTTTATGTTTCTATTCTTATAGGAACAGAGTTTCATGAGCTAAAACAACTTAACAATTATTTCTATTTTCATCCGTATCCAAACCACCACCATTACAACTGAGACTTATCGAGGCTGTAAACACAAATAAGATTCAGAAATATGTAGGATAAATAGAACTTATGAGTAAATGTAAATCTATATGAATAGAGATCCTTAGTTAACTGTTTACATCCTCAAGTCCACTATATTCCATTAATTGTACACTTGAAATCATGTTAGAAGTGAAATCAGACGTCTTACTTGCGGGAGTATTTAAATGCAATAGGTTTTGTGGCTTCATTAGCTCCCCTTTTAACATGCCTCGGTGGATACAATTAAGTTTAGTCCAGTGGTCAACTGGAGCGCCTTGCAAGTCATCATGGTATTTAGGTTTTCTATGAGCTTATTAGCATGAGATGATCCCGCTTCTTTGTGTTAGTTATCTAAGTTCACTAATCATTTCTACCACCATCTCTTTGTACATACGCATTGAAACAACTGGTCTATCTAATGTCTTACACTCCATAGTATTTATGTTCCAGTAAGTTTGAGCTGCTGGCTCGGAAAAAATGTAGCCTTTCATGTGGAAGATTGTTAGGATCCTTACTCTAATTTCATTTCTCTTTCTTTTTTTTTCTTTCTACTTTTGGACAATGGGAGTGTTCGAAACTCTCAATACATTGTTACAGTTTATATATCTGGTGCTCTCTAGATCAAAGCAACCATGCTGAAACTAATATAGCCCCTGTGGGTATTAAAATCAAATTTTTAGTAGATTTTGATAAAAGTTGATGAAATGTGTGATTAAAAAGTTGTGGGTCCAATGAAATATGTGATTAAAATTAATTGTTGACTTTGACTCAAACTAAAATTTAGATTTTAATCCCCTACCAAACAGGGGCATATAATCCTCCTTCCTTTTTATTATTGTGTTCGTCATTCTATCCACATCTTTAAGGTGAACTATAAGGAAAATATGAGAAGGTAATTGTAGTCCCAATTTCGTAATGAATCTTGTTCCATTTAGCATATAAACCTGGATCATCTGAACTTCTGGTAGTTGTACTGTTTATCTGGTGTGGCCTTCTTTTGTATATAATGCTATTTTTCTTATTGTTCACATTGAAGGATGTGAGGAAATGGAAAACAAAACCCGGCTGATAGTCGATGTACGAGATGTAGCTGAAGCACTAAAATTGGTATATGAGAAACCTGAAGCTGAAGGTAGATACATTTGTTCTGCTCACATGGTCAAAACTAAGGATATCGTGGAAAAATTGAGGAAAATTTATCCCAATTATAAATATCCCAAGCAGTGAGTATTTATTTTCATCCTTTAAATACACTTTTACTAGTGCCAGAACATTGTTAGGCATTTCTAGCCCGTAAATTGCTTTCTAAATCCATCGCACTAGAATTGCTTGCCCCGGGTTGTGAATTTTACGCATTTCCTTATTGTTGCAGTTTTACAGAGGGAGCAGAAATGGGAAATCTCAGTTCAGAAAAATTGCAAAGGCTGGGTTTGAAATATAAGCCACTCGAAGAAACTCTTGTTGATTCTGTTGAGAGCTACAAACAGGCTGGGGTACTGGATTGAAGCCATCAAATTTCAAGAAATGTACTTTGTCTTGAATAAGTATTATCATACACGCTCTCGTGTTTGCAACAATTCTTTGTTGTTGCTGGCAATGTTTCTCTTTTTCGTTAAACATGTTGCTGTAAAATACAACGAATGTCGTAATTTTAAATAAGTTCGTTTTCTGTTATATGATCTGTTACTCTGCTCATACGATCGATCGTCGTCTCGGAAAAAAAGCCATGTAGATCTTTTTATGAAATAGCATCTTTGATTATGTGACCCCAATAGCATCTTTTTATAAGGAAAGTGTGTATTAGTTGGGGGTGTTTTTATTAGCAAAGATATGAATAATGAAGTGAGTGATATATGGTTTGGTGGGAGCTGATTTATATTTAAGTGCTTTTACATATAAAATGTGGCTGGACTTGTTACACATCAATTACAGCATAATAATATGGCTCAATCACGCGTGTATCTGGATTGAAAATGCTCAACTAATTAATACAAGCTGCTGAATCGACCATTTTGGCTTTTGGACGAGTAACAAACATGTTTGATTAGAGTCGAATAAAGTTACTTTTAAGTAATTTTTCTTCTTACTATTTGCATAGAGAAGTTTTTCTACATTGTTGATTAGATTAGATTTGTCCCCTGAAAGGTTGCAGAAGTTGAATTGGAGTCTACAAATACCTTTAAAATGCAGACAAAAAAAAAGCGAAAATACCCTTTCACCGTAGATAACGTTTATTCCTGTGGGAACGCATTTCATCCACTGCCAAGGTCCCTTTCTCGTCCGATTATGTTGACAACCTAACCACCTTTATCCATTCATATTAATGCATTTAGCATATTTGTATAAATTAATCAATTCCTTAGCTTAAAAAGTTTTTTTTTTTTAGCTTCCAGGACGTCACGCCCGCGCGTCTCCTGACGGTAATGATTGGGCTTGGCTCTGGTTTCAACTTGATCCACATTTGTCTCGGAACATTTTGGAATGTACGAATCGGTCACAAAGGCATTATAATTATGCATATTGGTCCCTGGACTTTCTGATTTCTACAATTCAGTCCCTAATTTTTTGTTTTTTTCACTATGCCAAAATAAATTATAAGGCATTAATCATGTATGGTAATGTTTGATAGAAAAGAATAAACAGGATGATCGATAACTCTACATACTAGCCTCTACCAGAAGCAAAATAATACTAGAAATAATTAGGGTTGGACTCCTCAACATTTCTTCGAAGTGAAGTTTTGGGTCCCCCAAACTCTTTAAATTTATGAATCTGAATTTTTACGAAGTAATAGTATTTATACATCATGATTTATATATTGATGTACAGAATGATATCATGGAATAAAGAAAACATGAATTAAAAAAAAAAAACCCAGTTACAAAACAGTTAACATAATCCACATCATCATTTTGTACATCTTTATGTTAATCATGATGTCCAACTAACATTATTCATTTTTACGACATTAAAATCATACACGATCCTCATGAGACATAAATCAAGAATAAAATTTTGCATATGGTGTTTTTGCCTTTTAATTTTAAACCATGTGAAACTAATTTGCAATTTTACTTGATAAGTGCATTTTTGTGCACTTATTCGGGCTATATTACTAAGTTTTTATGTTGAATTTTACTTGACTATGGTTAATTTTATCTTATTTCAGTTTTGGACTCATTTCTAAGCAATTGGAAAAGAAAAAATGATCAATTGGCCAATGGATAGAAGTTTGGAGGACTAATATACATTTGAGTAAAAGTTGAATTACTAAAATTGAAATAATTTAATGTGGAGGACCAAGATGAAAGAAAGAATGAAGAAAATAACTAAAAGGAAAATTCTTGAAATTTTTATAACTGGTTAGCCGCCAAATTATATCGGTCGGGCAGCCGCCCCATGCCAAGTTTGAAAAAAGAAAATTATGTTTATTTCAGAATTCAATTACAACAAGAAAACTTTCATTTGGACATGATGTGCACGATATTTGGAGATCTTTTTGGACTCTTTAGAGGAAATATAAATACCAACTCTCAAAACATAATTAGAGGTGGAGAATTAACTACAAAATAAGGCAAAGAACAAATCAAGATCAATTACAAGAAGTTCAAGATAGAATTTAAGAATTTTCGGGTGATGAACAACATTTATATCTTTTGCTTTCTTGTTCACAACATATTAGCCTAGATTTGTGCTAGGAGAATGATGAACTATGTAATACGAATTTTTAATTTTTAGTTTTGCATACTTAACATTGAAAACATATTTTTGGATATTAAATCATTTATATAATTTTCTTTTCTCTACAATTATTGTGCACGATAATTGTGTGAATGTAGCGGTCTATTTTAGGCATTCGAAAAAAGGGAAATTGATTCGATACATATGAATTGTTATAGGATCCGATATGAGATATAAATATACCGTTATGCTCTATGTGAATTTTTAAGTGTTTATAAAAATTCATGCATTCTTATATATTCACATTCGCTATAAAAATATGGTCGGATCATGTACGAAAGTAGGTTTAACATTACTCGGGAGAGATTATTAAATAAAATATGAACATTGATTTTTTAAAATTCAATCGTGTTGTCAAAGTGTAGGACTAATGTTAAAAATGATTATTGCATGAAAATTCGGGATCCTAGTGTGTTTGTCATTTATTAAACACATCGATTTGCATTGAGTATAATTTTTATTTAGTTTAGTTAATTTACTCATAATTACGTAAGTAGATTAATTTATTCATAATTTTATAACAAACACGTCATATTATTCTTGTTTCGATTAAAGTCATGAAAATTAAAATTGAAATGATCAATCTCTGTGGGATAATACTTGAACTCAAAATTCACTTTATTACTTGTTAATGAACACACTTGATATGTTTTAATTCGAAATATATTTTCTTAAACAATTTTTTGGCGTTGTTGTCAGATATTGTATTTGAGTTTAATTTCATATATTTTGACACTAATTCGAACTTCTACATGTATTCTTGTATTTTCATTTTTATTTTCCATTTTATTTTTTCCCCTATTTTTCAGGATATAAAAATACCAAAAATGGCAGGATAACAGATTATTATGGTTAATTTCAACAAAAGCTCGTACGTAACTTCATCATAAGATAACAACATTTGACATCTCCAGAAATTGATGAGAGATATATACTTGTGGGAGATTTCATTATGGGACAGCGACTACGAGATATAAAAGCGGAATGTGAGCTTGATGAAATTGTCCTGGGTAATTTGTCTGTTGCATTATTTCTTTCGCCAAAATTTGACGTGGGTGATTTGCCTATGGGATTATTTCTTCCAACACTTATTAATGAACATCAAATGAATCAGATCTACCGAACTTCCAACAAATACAACAAAAGAAAGAGACTTTACATGAAAACGTCATTGTTTCTTTGCCAAAAGTTTTAGATACAAACGTTGAATTCAAGAAAGTTTCAATTAAAGAATATGAGTATGAAAAGATCGAAAAATTAATCATAACAGACGAAAAATAATCAGTAGCATTCAAAAAAGAGCAAATTAGCATGCAACCCCTCAACTTTTTCGTTTGCTCAAAAATTGAATTTGTGAGTAAACTTTATGAGGAAATTGATGTATTGATGTGTATATTTTTGAGCTCGTGGTGAGGAGAAATCATACTATTTGAAACGGGAAAATGTTAAAATTAGGAGGAAATTGTAATATGGAACAAAGTCAAATTGAGCAAGTTAAGCGGACATCCAAAGTCATATTCAAAGTGTCATAATACACTTGTGCAAAAGTCGAGTTTGAGACTATAAATTGAGCGCTTAATGGGAGGTAACCCATTTTTCTATCAATTTTTCCTAATTTTGATTAATTATTGCATTACAAGTAGTTTTAGGAATGACATTAATTTAGAAATGCATGCATTTAAATGGTTTTTAACACATTTTAGGCAGTACTTTAAGATTTGCATTAGTAATTTAGGCATGTTTACTAATTGAATTTATTTTATTTAGGCTCGTTGTTAACATCATAGCATTACGTTAAGCTTACATTGAAGTGATATGCATTTTTAAGGTTGCACCTAGATTTCAATCTTCTTAATGTTAGAAGATTAGAATTCTTCTTAGTGTGAATACATTACAAATATTTAAACATTATTTGATATCATTAATATTTATTATGAATTCTTGAAACAGAAAGTTGAAGCCTAGCAACAAAGAAAAATAGTGATTATCATGACATCTACCAATCGGACCAACATGATTTTTCTATATATCCGCATCTACTCCCGGGGAGTTTCTGATCATTTATTCTTTTATTTTATTTATATTTGTTTTTACATTGAGGATAATGTAATATTTTTGTTTGGAAGGTAAATATTTGGAGAATTATGATCTTTGTTACTTGTTTTTCAACTGCTTATCGAGTTTATATAACTAATTTAATCTAAAAAAATGAAAAAAAACAAAAATAGTGTCTAATATAGCGTTGAACGACTTACCGTCTATGATGATATTTGTTTGAATTGAGTATATTTTTAGCTAGAACTTGACAATGCCGTATCTTATGATTTCAATTGAGTGTTTATCCATGTTAAATTTGTTTACTTGAGCACATAGTCATCATTAAGTTATCACTAATGTTGGAGCATGACTTGATTATGTAGATTTATTTGTTGATGTGTTGACCTAAGTTTGAATAAAATCCCTAAATCCATTATATAGAAACCAAATTGCTAAAAAAAGGTTTGGGTGGGAAGGTTAGTGCTTGTGTTCAAAGAAGTTTAATGGTTTGGAGTTCTTGGATCAGATCTTTAGTTGAAGGAGTTTGGGTTGAGGAATTTAGAGCGATCACTGACTAATGTTAAATTTTGAATCTTATATCAAAAGAAAATGTGATACATCTTACACTTTTTTCGTAACATTTATGACTCGAGCTATTAAGCATGTTGGGGTATTTAAAACCTGGTACCCTATAGTTATCTAACTTGGGAGTGATTGACCTAAAACTCGCTACAATGGTCATTTAAAAAGTTTAGTGGAAAGAAATCTTGCACATAAAATATAAAAGAGAGAGAGAGAGAGAGAGAGAGAGCAAATACCAAAATATATATATTCATAGCGGAAAAAAGAAAAATGGATTTAGATTATCAAAAGTGAGAGGTATCCAGTAAAGACTTTGAGATTTGAACTCTAGAGACCGACAATGTGACTTTGATAAATTTTTACCATCTCTATTCTAAGTTTACAAGTATCTAATTATGATCACTTTGTGTGGAAAATGCATTTTAATGATTATTAGGAACTCACATGTGCAGAAAATATCTCGAAATTGGAGAGAAGAGTATAAGGAGTGATTTTGCACTAGAGGTGTGAGGGAAAACTGACAACATGAGAATTAGGATTATGATTAAATTAACACTTAATTGGTTGTGTTCTAGTATTGGTTTGAGTTCAATATTGGCTAATCACACACACTAAGTCAAATATCGAATAAGTAAAAATTTATTTTATGATGTTGTTTGGATCTTTCTAAAGTAATGTTTAAATTCGATCCTAAGGCATATAGTAAGCCGTTTAATGTTGAAATTTGTTATTAGAGATTTGTTTAGGTTAGTGATATGGGTTATTCCTAAATTTTGTTTTGTTTTGTTTGAGAAATAACAAATGTTTTAGTTTGTGGGTGTTCGATAAGTGCTTTTTTGTGCACTTATTCGGACTATATTACTAAGCTTTGTATCGTTTTAGTATTGGATTTTACTCAATTTGGGTTAATTTTATCTTATTTCAGTTTTGGACTCGCTTCTAAGTAATTGGAAAAGAAAGAATGATCAATTAGCCAATAGATGGAAGTTTGGGGACTAATATGCATGAGATTAAAAGTTGAAATATTAAAATCGAAGTAATTTAATGTGGAAGACCAAGATTGAAAAAATAATGAAAAAAAAATTACTAAAAGGAAAATTCTTGAAATTCTTATAACTAGGCAGCCGCCTAGTTAGCCTCCTGACCTTTAGCTTCAATTACAAGGGGCTATCTGGTATGCATGGGCGGTCATCCCATTTCCTACTAGGAGCCCACCCAGGTCAAGTCGGGAAAAAAAATCTGTTTCATTCAAAATTCAATTCCAACAGGGGAACTTCCATTTGGACCATGATATGCACGATTTTTGGAGATATTTTGGGACTCTTTACAGGGAGTATAAATACTAACTCTCGAAACATAATTAGAGGTGGAGAATTAACTGTAAAAGAAGGTAAATAACAAATTAAGATCAAATCCAACAAATTCAAGATTGAATTCAAGAATTTTCGGGTAATGAACAACTTTTATATTTTTTGCTTTCTTCTTCACAACATTTTTAATCTTTGATTTTACATACTTGACATTGAAAACACGATTTTGGATATTGAATCATTTATATGATTTTCTTTTCTCTACAATTATTGTGCACGTTAGTTGTGTGAATGTGGTGGCCTATTTTATGCATTTGAAATAAGGAAAATTGATTCGACATATATAAATTGGCATAGAGTTCGATAAGGAATATAAATATACCGCTATACTCTATGTGAATCTTTAAATGTTCATAAAAATTTATGCATTCTTGTATGTTTACATTCGTTATAAAAATATAGTCGGATCATGTATGAAAGTAGGTTTAACATTACTCGCGAGAGATTATTAAATAAAATATGAACATTGATTTTTTAAAATTCAATCGTGTTGTCAAAGTATAGAACTAATGTTAAAAATGATTATTACATGAGAATACAGAATCCTAGTGCTTTTGTCATCTATAAAACACATCAATTTGAATTTAGTATAATTTATAATTAGTTTAGCTAATTTACTTATAATTGCATAATTGGATTAATTTATTCTTGATTTTGTCACAAACAAAAATATCATATTATTCTTGTTTCGATTAAGATCATGATAATTAAAATTGAACTAATCAATTATGTGAGATGATACTTGGACTCAAAATTCACTTTATTACTTGTTAACGAATTGTACGCTTATGGTTATTTTAATTCAAAATATATTTTTGTGAACATTATCACATATTTTGAACCTCATTTGTTAAAATTTATATTTCCTCAAATTCATTTTCAACCACACACATTTTATGAGATTTACAATTTTTATCTACTTTTCAACAACATATTTTACCAACTTTTATTACAATTATTAAAAAGTAATTTTTATCCAAACTAAATAGGGGCTTAATGTTACATAGGATTTTAGATTTACAAATTTATATGAATTTAGGATTCAAAATCTCACTTTTAAATGTTAGAGTAACATCATGAGATTATTTAAATATAAGAAACTTTTTATTTTAAAAAATTAATTTTTAAAATTATGCTCCTAGAAATTTATTTAAATTAATATTTTAATTTAGAGAATAAGTTTGACTCTCTAAAAGATAGGGAAAAATAATTTGAGGTAATAAAATTAAGTGTTCAATACAAGAGTCTATTGGATATTTAAAAAAATATACACTTTAAATTTATAAATGCTTTTTAAATTGTAAAACATGCTATTAAAAAATAGAGAATGCTCCTAAAAACTTAAAACCACATGAATATACATGTACATCAAATTTACATAATGTCACATAACATTTTATCAATTGTCAGTTTAAAATATAGTCAATTTTTTCATCAAATTTTTTTTTTCTATATCATATTATGTAATTTTTTATGTACAATTTTGATGTGCGAATAGCAAAATCTTAATTTTAACAAGTATAGTTTTAAATTTTAAAATTATAATACGAATTTGTGAATATTATAGAAAGATCGGGAAGAGATCGAAATACATTGACACACCATTGAAGGGGCCAACAAATGCCACGTCATGGACGAAGGCCAAAACTAGAAACCATTTTCATATTCATATTTAGCCCCCGTTTTCTTTCCTTGTCCCTGTCCCCTCTTC
>CAIGRN010019566.1:0-34121 GCA_903798345.1 Fraxinus anomala
AGGTGTGATCACATATATATATATATATATATATATATATATATATATATATATATATATATATATATATATTGTGTTTGAGTCACATTATTTTGGAAGAATGTATTTTGGAATAGTAGATTGATGGAGAATGTGTAGTTAAAAAGAAAAAAAAATTATTGATGTGATAGAAAATATTATTTTATTGAAGAACGTGTGATTGAAAATGATTGGAAGAATGAAAATAAAAATTTTAATATATACCAAACAGGGCATACTTTAGATTTAAGCTAATGTTTTAGAATTCTAATAATGAATCACTAATAGCTCTAATTATAGAGAAATGCTATACGTATAGCCTTTTTGTACATTCACTTTGACAGCCCCCTCACATGGGGTGGGGCCCGCGATTGTGGGCCCCACTCTCATGTGAGAGGGCTGTCAAAAAGGCTGTACATTCAACATTTTTGTTAATTATATCATCTGTAAATGCTAGTATTAAAGAACATTTTCATATTTAATAATTGTGCCTGAGTTGGCTTTGGATCTTTGTGTTTAGATTCATTATTTTTTTCGAAATTGTTAGGTTCTTACGTGTATTGGCAATTCTTTAAATAAAATAATTATTGTAAAACAATAGGATTGTTACAAAAGAGTTGTAAAAGTCAAGAAGTCTTTTGGAGGATTGTATAGATGAATTAAGAGTCTTTGAATTCGAGTATGGAACAAGAAGAAATTGTCGTCGAATTTACGCTAGCATGTCGCCTAGCTGATACTCGAGCGTCCTTAGAAGAATCATTGTCGCGTGCCTGTAGTCCAGCTCTCGCTCGAGCGACCAACCTCTCACTTGCATATCGCTATCATGACGCCGAGCGACGGTGTTGTCTGAGAAATCCTAATTTGCGTTTTTCAAGAGTTTTATCTATCATATACTATTTAAGCTCCTCTTATTATAAATGCCCAATTATACTATTTAAACTCTTCATATTATAAATACCCAATGCCTAGTACTTTTTTGGGTGGTTGAATTGCTTTACATCCTTATATCATTCTTTCAAAATCCAAGAGCACATTCAAATCTTTAGTTTTACTTTTTGATTTTTAAGATCAATCAAGCACAAGTTTGGGAAAAACATCAAATTCATATTATCTAAAACATTCACTTCCTAGATATCATTAGGAAGGTACTTTCCCAATATGTTTCAAAGGTTGTTGAAGATTGAGGGGGGTTGATCTAGAAGCACATGAAGAGTACGAGAATGAGACGTTCTTGGTGTTCTACAAGAGATAGACAATTCTAGAAGATTGGTGGCAAGTGTGAGTGAAGCACTTTTCAGTGGGTCTTAAAGATTGCAGGAATTAGATCAGCGAATCTAGTGAATTTTTTAGGCTAGATCATACTATAAGTTCTTATTGTATATAGTAGAAACTACTGGCTTTATTTCAAAGTTTTTATCCAATTAAGAGTTTTCTCCGCCATCAAATCTTGTGTTATTTACTGCTTTAATTATTTATTGCGACAATTTAATATAGCATAATTTGACTTCATTTACTAAACATCTAGAAAAATTAAAAAGTGACTTGTTGCTTTTAATTGATAAGTTTTAAATTCTGCGTTATTCACCTATTAGGTGACTTTAGGGTTAAATTAGTAATTTTTAGAAACAAAGGCTATTTATCAAAAAAACAAAAACAAAAACAAAAACAAAAAAGGAAAAGAATTCTTAACTAATGCCACACCCCGATTTCTCATACAAAAGTGCTCAAGTTTTTGCGGTGGTCAGCGTTCAACAATAATGGCTATATTATTTTACATTTTTCGAAACAAAGACAATTTTATTTCAAGTAATGCTAATTAACTATATTGCATAACTCCAGTCTATGTAGCATTAACGTGATATTAAATGATAAGTACAATTAAGTGAGTAATTTAATTTCACATTTGATTTAACCACGACCTAAAACCATTAAACTAGGATTATAACTTCAGTTGGGCTAAATAACATTATACTTTTATTTTACATTTTAATTTTCTTTCTATGAAGAACATTTCGTAAATATTCTTTTGTTTGTATATCAATTTTCTTTATTGTTTGCAACTTAATTCCTGTAATCTTTTATAGATTTCCCATTTTAAGGAAAATAAAAGACATGCGCATGTTACTTACCAAATTTTAAGGTTGACTTAGAATATAACTGATAAATTGATACAATATTGAGTAAATTTTCTTCAAATTTACATATGTCGAATGCCCTGTATAATCTCCTAGCTGGTCAACTTCACGTAAATAATAACAAAATATGCACAATAGTAAGTTAATTGAATTAGCGAGCTCAACCGTTATTGATGCAAAATTAATTAATGACTTAATTAAGGAATCAAAGAGTTAATTAATGTCTTAATCAAGGAGTCAAAGAGTCAGTCAAGTCTTTGTTTTGTTTTAATTATGTTTTGATATTTTTAGGGTCAACAAAGTCTATTTATCTTTCTTAAATTAAATTAATATGCATTTAGTAGTACTAAAGAGTCATTTTAATGTCTAGAAGTCATTGTTGAATATAAAAGAGTCTATGTACTTGGAAAAAAAGAAAGTAGAACATTATTATCAAATAAAGTATCAAATTTGTTTCTCCGGCTTCATAACTTTCAGGTTTTTTCTTCCAAGATTCTGCCTTAAAGAAATCTGGACTCCAACTGTGATTGGAGTATTAAATTTGTCTACGTCAAGTGGTATCAGAACTTGTTTAAGATCTGTAATTAGTGCCAGATAGTTGGACAAGGTAACAATGCAGCTGTTGAAGGAGTTACCAGGGAAGATTTTCATAATCTACAGCAACAAATCACTCAATTGTGCTCTAGATTGGAGCAGGTTAGTGTTTTAGGTAGCACTTTTCCTCCAGTTGGGGAACAAAGTGGGGAGTAGCAGAGAAATGTGAGTAACCATTCTCTTATTGGAAAAATTCAGCAACCAATTGATGAATCTTCTGATGAGGAAAGAGATGTAAGTCCATTTCGAGGACAACATAGGTTTAATCATCAACATGATCAAGATTCACGCATCAAATTAGATGTCCCTAAATTTGGTGGAGAAGAAGAACCTGATGAAGTACTAGATTGGTTGAATGAAGTGGAGAGAATCTTTGAATTCCTTGAGTTTCCAGGAAATAAGAAGGTAAAGTTGGTGGCTATAAAACCGAAGGACTATGCTTCTTCCTGGTGGCAACAAGTCCAAATGACAAGAGTTTAGTGTGGAAAAGACAAAATTCAAAGCTAGCCAACGATGCAACGTATGATTCGAAGCCAAGTTCTTCCAATAAATTATGAAGGAATTCTTTTTCAACAGTATCAATCTCTTCAATGAGGAGCACGCACAGTTCGGGAGTATTCAAATGAATTCTATAAAATGAAAACACGAGTGCAATTAGTGGAGATTGAAGTGCAAGTGATACATCGTTATTTGATGGGCTTGAAACCCAATATTCAAAATTTTGTGGAATTACAGCCCTGCTGGACATTGTCTGGTGTTGTCCAACTAGCAATGAAGGTTGCAGGTCAATAAAGGCTGCCTAGCAATAGTCATATTGCATTGGGAAAAAATCATAGCCAATTTAATGTCGATTATACTCAAGGTGGTAGTGTTTTGAAGCCATCAACAGCCCT
Organism: Fraxinus anomala; assembly: GCA_903798345.1. Taxonomy (NCBI): domain Eukaryota; kingdom Viridiplantae; phylum Streptophyta; class Magnoliopsida; order Lamiales; family Oleaceae; genus Fraxinus; species Fraxinus anomala. Next base: position 3,641 of record CAIGRN010019566.1, read on the forward strand.
ATGTAATATAGAGAAATTTGGCTCTACCTCTAATTCACAAGGTCGGGGTCGAACAAGGAAGAGGGTGAGGAAGAGGAGGTAATATTGTTGGAAGGAGTAGCAATCCATCTCAATTTGTCGATGGAAAAATAATTTGTTACAGGTGTGGAAAAAAGGGTAACAAATCATTGGAATGTAGAAAACTAAAAAGTAATTTATTGACTGTCGAAGAAATTGATGGTTCTGGTAGTCTTGAAGAAGTTTCTGAAGATAATGGAGAGGAAGATGGCTTGATAGAATTCGCTGAAGATGAAGTCACTTATGAAGACCAAAACTTGTCAAATCTTGTATTTCGACGAGCTATGTTAACTCCTAAAGTGCAGGAAGGCGATTGGAGGCACAATAACATTTTTAAAGCCAAGTGCACTAGCTATGGAAGACTTTGCAATGTTATTATCGATGGAGGAAGCTATGAAAATCTAGTTTCGCAAGAAATGGTGACAAAGTTGAATCTTGAAGTTCAACCTCATCCAAAGCCCTACCGCATAGCATGATTTAAGAAAGGAGGCGAAATAAAGGTAACACATCAATGTTTGGTTCCTTTTTCTATTGGAAAATCTTACTCCGATCAAGTTCTATGTGATGTGGTTGAGATGGAGGCATGCCATTTATTACTTGGCAGAGCAAGGAAATTTGATAATCAAACTATACATCATGGGGAAAAGGACATTTATGCCTTCTATAAAGATGGGATTAAAGTAGTACTCACTTCAATGAATGATGAAGACTTTTCAAAGCCTAAAGCAGCCAATGGAAAATCTTATCTGAGCCTTCGGGAATTTTTTACTCAATTTGAGGATAAAGGAGTTGCTTATGTGCTATTAACAAATGAAGTAAAAAATGTCCTACAAATTGTCCCTTTCAAAGTCGTGCTCTTCTTGAAGAATTTGCATAAACTTTTCCTTCTGACTTACCTGTTGGTTTACCTCCAAATCGAATGATTCAACATCATATTGATCTAGTACCTAGAGCTAGTACCTACAGCTAGTCTACTAAATCTTCCACACTATCGAATGAGCCCTATGGAGCATGAAGAACTTCAAAAAAAGGTTGAAGATTTGCCAAAATGGGTTTTATTAAGGAATCAATGAGCCACCATGCAGTTCCAACATTCTTAACTCCAAAAATGATGGTACATGGAGAATGTGTATTAATAGTAGAGCTATCAATAAAATAACTGTAAAGTACAGATTTTCAATTCCAGGACTAGATGACATGTTGGATAAGTTGCAAGGGCTAAGGTGTTCTCAAAAATTAATCTTAAAAGTGACTACCACCAAATTCGAATTCGTGGAGGGGACGAGTGGAAAACTGCATTTAAGATTAAGGATGGACTCTACGAGTGGATGGTAATACCATTTGGTTTATCAAATGCTCCTAGTACATTTATGCATTTGATTAATCAAGTCTTAAAATCATTCATTGGAAAGTTTGTTGTCGTCTATTTTGAAAATATTTTGGTCTGCAATCGAGATAAAGACGATCACTTGTCGCATTTGAAGGAAGTTCTCAATGTATTACGAGAAGAAGAGCTTTATGACAATCTAAAGAAATATCAATTTATGACAAATTCCTTGCTGTTTTTAGGGTACATAGTTAGTTCCAAGGGGATTCAAGTGGATGAAAGCAAAGTTGAAGCAATAAAAAACTGGCTAACACCAAATACAATTTCAGAAGTTCGAAGTCTACATGGCCTAGATTCATATTATAGGCATTTTATCGAGAAGTTTAGCACAATAATTGCTCCAGTTACTGACTCCAGTTACTGATTGTTTGAAGAAGGACATATTTGAATAATCAAAAGAAGCTGAAGAAAGTTTCCAACAGATTAAAAATAGGCTTATTTCAGCCCCTGTCTTAGATTTACCAGATTTTGAAAATATATTCCAAGTGGAATGTGATGCATCCGGAGTTGGGATTGGTGTTGTATTCAGTCAGCAAGGGAAGCCTATCTCATTCTACAATGAAAAGCTAAATGATATGAGGAAAATGTAGAGTACTTATGATCAAGAATTTTATATAGCTTAATTTTATAGGCGTTTTATCAAGAATTTCAGCACAAGAATTGCTCCAGTTACTGATTGTTTGAAGGACATATTTGAATAATCAAAAGAAGCTGAAGAAAGTTTCCAACAGATTAAAAATAGGCTTATTTCAGCCCCTGTCTTAGATTTACCAGATTTTGAAAATATATTCGAAGTGGAATGTGATGCATCCGGAGTTGGGATTGGTGTTGTATTCAGTCAGCAAGGGAAGCCTATCTCATTCTACAATGAAAAGCTAAATGATATGAGGAAAATGTACAGTACTTATGATCAAGAATTTTATGCTATTGTTCAGGCACTTAAGCATTGGCAGCATTATTTGGTGCATCAAGAGTTTGTTTTATATTCAGACCATGAAGTAATGAAGCATCTTAACAAGCAAAAGAAATTGAATAAGAAGAATACACGTTGGGTTTTATTTCTACAGCAGTTTACCTTTGTGATCAAGCACAAATCTAGAGCAAGCAATAAAGTAACAGATGCACTTAGCCGAAGGACCATGTTATTGACACAAATGACTCATACTATTGAAGGGTTTGACTCTTTCAAGAATATGTATCCTACTGACATTTTCTTTGGTTCCATTTCAAAAGATTGCAAAAATGGGCAATTAGGGAACTATTTGCTGCACGGTGATTTCCTATTTTAAGTCAACTAGCTTTGTATACCAGATTGTTCTTTAAAAGAAAGAATCATTCAAGACATGCACAGTAGAGGCTTGGGAGGGCTCTTTGGGTAAGATAAAACTTACACAATGATTGAGCAAAAGTTCTTTTGGCCAAGGATAAGACGGGATGTACGTAGATTCATTGGCAAGCGTCAAGTATGCCAACAATCCAAAGGAAAAATACAGAACACTAGTTTGTATACACCATTGCCCGTACCATTAGCACCTTGGGAGGATGTAAGTATGCACTTCATGATTGGATTACCTAGACGCCAACGAGGGATGGATTTCATCTTTGTAGTAGTCGATCGATTTTCGAACTAGTGATGCATCAAATGTCGCTTATCTTTATTTTCGAGAAATTGTGCGTTTGCATGAAGTTCCCAAATCTATAGTATCAGATCGAGATTCAAAGTTCTTATCACATTTTCGGAGAGCTTTATGGAAAAAACTAGGAACCAAATTGCAATACGGTAGTTCTTACCATCCTCAAACTGTTGGACAGACTAAAGTTGTTAAGAGGAGTTTGGAAAACCTTTTGAGATGTTTGATTGGGGAAAATTCAAAACAATGGGAATCAGTCATTGCACAAGCAAAATTCTCTTACAATTAATCCAAAAATAGAACTACTAGAAAATAGATAGTCTATGGTAAGCAAGCAATCCACTTTTATGATCTAATCCCGACACCAGAATGTGGAAAGACCAATGTAAAAAGAGAAGATATGGCTATGAAAATGAAGGAGCTGCACAATTGCATTAAGTTAAAGATTGAAGAATTGGACTCCAAGTACAAAGAAATGCAGATAAAAAGAGGAAAGATCAAAGCTTCAAAGAAGGTGATTTTGTGATGGTCTACCTACGCAAAGAGCGGTTTCCAACAGGCACATATTCCAAGCTCAGCAAAAGAAAAATTGGGTCCTACAAAATCCTTAAGAAAATTGACGATAATGCATACGAAATCGATCTCCCGCCACACTTAGGCATACATCCTAGATTCAATGTTTCTTATTTATATTTTCATCATGCAGAAGATTCAGATGGTCCTTAAACTCGAGGCGAGTTTCTTTTACGGAGGAGAGAAGATGTAGAATTATTTAATTATGTTTTGATATTTGTAGAGTCAACAAAGTCTATTTGTCTTTCCTAGATTAAATCAATATGCATTTAGAAGTACAAAGAGTCATTTTAATGTCTAGAAGTCATTGTTGACTATAAAAGAGTACTTGGAAGAAAAGAAAGTAGAACATTATTATCAAATAAAGTATCAAATTTTATTTATCCGACTTCATAACTTTCATGTTTTTTCTTTCAGGATTTTGCCTGAAAGAAATATGGACTTCAACAATGATTGGAGTATTAAATTTGTCTACGTCAAGGATATGGTGTGATGTCCAAAATACTCTTTAACTTCTAAATCACATAATGTCATGCATGAGTATAAAGTATCTATTGTTGCTAACGACAAAATTGCACTTTTTATATAACTATTCGTGTTCAGTTTTTTAGTCCAATAGTGTACACAGAATAATTTTTTTAACTTTTAAACATTTATTAGTGTCTTTTATCTAAAACATGGTCCCTTAATAATTCCTAAAATGAGTATTAATTTTTGGTTCAAGTCTTTTTCTAATAACTGCTTCAAGTTGTGAATATCAAAAAAGAATTCACTTGTATTACATGTCCCTACTATATAAAAAAAAAGAATGGAAAGTCACTGGAATAGTTCCATTTTATCTCACTGTACTATATGAAAAAAAATAAAAAGGGAATGTGACGTCCACTATTTATACGACAGATTCAATCCGTTTCCAATTTCTTTTTCCATGTTTTTTCGTCTTTTGTTTTTTTCCTTCACTTTACAGTACAAAACAACATCGTTTCCCTACGATTAATGGAAAAACGACGCCGTTTTATGTGTATTGTTTTTACCTTAAATGCTATGTCTCTCACACGCTACGTCTTCTCCAACACGCCGATTTGAATGACACTCTTTCCCGTTCCTTTTCCCTTTCTTCCTTCAAGAGCAGCTCTCATGAGGATTCCCTTGCCCTCTTTCATCCCCTGTCCCTTTCCCCTTTTTGTTTCCGTTTCCTGGCTGAGGAGTCCTTTTCCCTCTCCCTTTCCCTTTTTCATTCCATTTCCCTCGAACACCTTTGCAGCCACCGATTTAGTATTGCGATTCAGGCCAAGTCCATTAACGGCTCCCAACCGGCTTCCACTATGACACCGTTGAGCAAGTGCAAGTTACGGCTTCTGAAGCTTGAGCGAATCAAAGATACTTATTAATGGAAGAAAAGTTCGTGGCGAACCAAGAGAGATCGTGTAGTGATCGAAAATCTTCACATTTTAAAAGCGATAGTTTTTTCCCATATTCTTATAGGGAAGAAATTCGTGTTAGAACAAGTTTTCTTCGATTTATGTGCTTTAAGTTGGTCGTGTAATTAAGTATAGTCACTTAATCTAGCATATGTTAATTATGTTTTACTTATGAAAATTTATTTTGTGACAAATTACACTTAAGGTTTAAGATATGTTTTATCGTCAAATTGTATTAGAGTTAGTAGTTACATATGTCGTTATTCAATTAAGACTTCTAGTTTCTATTGAATATTAAATATCAAGAGATTAAATATTCAATTGTTGTAATTGTAAGCATTAGTATTCCAATATTGAGCTCTAATCAAAGTTCAAATTATTTCGTGGATAAAGGCTTCAAGATTTTTTGGATATATGGAGATCGAGACGAAGTAGTTAGAAATTTTGGCTTATCTTATTTTTTTGATAAAACTTAAATCACATTTTCAAGAGACCTCAAACATGATAGAGTGTTAAATACCAAAAATTTAGGGAGGTTAGTGATTGATTTAATTCCAAATTCTAGGACTCCTAGCTGAATAGAAATTCATCTAAATCAAGAAGGAATTTCAGCCATTTAAGACTCCATTGTAATCAAACACAAGCAGATGCTACGACTATAAGGAAAGAAAAGGGAGAAGAAATATATTTGAGAAGAAGAGAGGAAAGGAAAATAAAGGGATTGCAAGGAATTTTTAGAATTGGTGCTTTTGAAGTTCACACAAACGGTGTTCAAACCCTAAGACATATTTCAAAGGAGGTAGATTCAAATCCCATTTTATTTCAATTCATGTTATATTTTAGCATGTATAAATGTGATTATATATTATATGTGGCTCCTTATGGGGTTTGAATATGAGCTAGTGGCGTAATAGTGCACCAGAAATGTGAACTTGGTGGCGTAGTAGTGCACCAAATGTTGGTATGTCGTCGATCATCTATATGCTTACTTATTAAAAGTATATACTTAAAGTGTAATATTTTTGGATTTAACATGTGTATGGGTCTATTGAGTGTTTTTATGAAATACTCAACCCCCCTAACAATTTCAAATTAAGGCGATTAATGACAGTGTGGAGAAAAGTGGTGGTGCTTTGATGTGAACTCTAAAAGACATCATTTGAGTCATGTTTTGTTCAAATACCTATTTAAATTTGGAATTTATAAGTTAGTATTTCTTGAAAGCTTGAAGACTGAATTGTTGATGAAATTATTTCATGGTTGATAGAATATTTTTATTGTGGTTTATTTAGTTAATTTGAGTTGCAACACAAGAGTTTAAATATCGTCAGATTCTGCCCCTAAGTTTAAAAATCCACCCAGACCAAAATACTTGGAATTTTGAGGTGGTTCCAGTTGGAGAACATAGTCATATGAATTATCTATCTCTCGGATTTGGAATTATGGATTTTGATTGTGTAAAACTTAAGTTATGGACGTTTTCCCGAGGGCTGCCATAATGTATCCAAGAACAAATAGATCCGGTTTTGAAAATAATTTTGACCCATCTATCGATTGAATTTATATACGAAAATTTAACCTATAATTCTCCTATGTGTATGTCTACATTTTAAATTTTGTAAATTTTGAATTTCATTTAGTTGTCGAACGAAATTTATTTCAGAAAGTTATACAAGCTGAAAGTCTAAACTTTCTAAAAGAAAATTTCTTTGGTTTTGTAACGGATTCTCTAAAGTCTTAGGGTCCGTTTGATTGTAAAGGTGAAAATTAGTGGAAAGAAAATGTTTTATGGGGAATTGAATTGTCTAGAAATTGTTTTACTGGGAATTGTAATTAATTGTGTTTAATTGGTATAATTTTCCACTTGAAAAATGTTGAAAGTTTGGTTCCGTTTGGCTTCGTCTTTTATGGAAATTGTCCATGAAAATGATATTTTTTTCTATCATTGAGTCTGGAATTTATTCCAATTGCCAACAAAAAAAAATTTAAATTACCATACCATATACCATTCGTTTGACTTTGTTTGGCATGAAAATTGCTCATTAAAGGGAAAAAAAAATTACCATTGTTGATGGAGTTTTCTCCAATTGCCAAAAAATAAAAATAAAAAGCCTCAGAACCTGGAAAATCAATTCCAACCTAAACAACAAGAAAAAGTTTTCCTCCAAAAGCTGGAAAATGTGGAAAGGTGGAAAAAAAAAATTTTGGGGAAAATTTTGCTATCAAACACGTGCAAAAGTTGGAAAATCATGTCTATCAAAAGGGGCCTAAGTGTAATTCACCAAAANAAACAACAAGAAAATGTTTTCCTCCAAAAGCTAGAAAATGTAGAAAGATGGAAAAAGAAATCTGGGAAAAATTTTGCTATCAAACAGGTGCAAAAGTTAGAAAATGGATGGGTATCAAACGGGGTCTTAATGCTTCTAGTCCAAGTTAATTTCCGCATTTTCTGAACAATTTAGGTAGAATTTTACAAATTTAAGATCTTAGTAATGTCACGAATCCCTAGAGCTCGGGGCATTACATATTGAAGCCTCGGGAAGAGAAGAACAAGGAGGATAGGTCCAAGGTCGACAATTTGCATGGGTCACCGATGAGTGTAGACAATTTGGAGCAGTTGATAGATGAGAATCTCACTATTGTTTCATCGTCTGTAAGGTCAGAAATTGGGATTTTTTTTTTTTTTTAGCTATTTTAATCTGCTGGGTGTCTTGCATCAGACCAGAGGAAACTCAGAGTGCGACGGGTGGATATTGTAAAAGTATAAGCCATGTTATTATTCGGTTGAAAATTGTCAAAGGAACCAAACAATTGAAGCTGGACCCAACAATATATGATTCATTGATTAAGGAAAAAGTTTAGCACCTATAAAATCTAATTCACAACTTCGAACTTTTCCTGTTTAAATCACTTGTGCCCACATATACACAAACAAATGATGATTTTTATATATAATGTGAAATACCAAAATTCTAAATGTTAGGATTGATGCCACTTGTTGTGATACCAATTACCAGATTGAGATGCTGAAGTTATATGACAAATAATAATGAAGTATTTGATCAAGTAAAAGAATAATAAAGACAAAAAAATGGCAGGGGAACTAGAAGATTTTATTTACTCAAGAATAATGGAGTGAGAAAAAATTACAATATATCCTATAATTCTAGTAATCTATTTTCTCACACTTATAAAATTGTATAAAAGAGTAGTATTTATAGGAAACATGTAGTGGATGTTCAAATCCTCATAGTAGAATTATTGATAAAGTAGGATACCAAAAAATTGAGTCCAAAATAAATTTCAACTTCCAATGGGCTTTTAAAATAGAATTTCAACTTGATATAGGACTCCAATAACATTCAAAACTTGAATTCTTCATGATGTGTACTTCAATTAGAATTCTTCAATTACTTCAACCAGTCAACAAAGGAATTCGAGTCACACCCAAATTCCAACAATCTCTACCTTGACACTAATTCCACTAAGAAATGAACTGACTTCTTCAACAATAACAAAAAAATTAATTTCTCCAACAAAACACAAATATTCCACCTCTTCCAATGAATCCAAGCACTACTTTGCATAATTACCTCAAATTCCTAAAAAATCATAATGATTTTATAATTACCAAATTGGGCTGTAACATACCCCCAAAATAGAATCAAAATCAAATGTTTTTACAGAATGCCCCTTGCTAGATTGTACATCTTCTACTCCATTTAAAGCATGCTCAACAAAATCAACATCCACATACCTTGTTCTACTAGGTCAATCTATAGCAACCGAATATAATGACATCGCTGGTGATGGTGGCAAAGCAGCATTATCCATATCTCCTAAAGTCCAGTGAGTAGTATTCTTCAAATTCGACCATTTATGAGCTCTTAAAGGTATTGTACCAAACTGAATGTCCACCAGGTACTAAACATGTGCTGATTAACTCTTCTAGATTCTACATGACCCTACGAGATGTATAACTGAGACATTTTTCGTCCCTCCAATACAACTTGGGCACCCTTACAAACCTTCAAGGCTCCACATCTACCAAAGAACTCATAACCTTTTGAATCAATGATAGACAAAGATATAAGACTCTTCTTCAAATTCGAAACATCTCGAACATGACCAAGTGTTCTAATTGTCTCATCCAAAAGTTTCAATCTGAACATACAAATTTCAACAACCAGACAAGGTGCATTGTTTCCCATAACCACGACACATTTGAATATAGTTTAATATGTAGTAAACAAGTCATTATTAGGATACATATGAAAAACACATACTGAATCAAGAATCCAATCATCTTCCGGTTTAGACTCAATGTCAGAAATAGCTAAGAGATTTCCATCACTTTCAATGTTCTCCGCGAGCTTTGCTTCGCCTGAAGTATCTGAATATCTACTTGCAGCCATCATTTCTTTATCCTGCAATTTGTAGCAATCCTTCTTCAAGTGCACATTCTTCTTACAGTAGTTACAAATCTGATTACTGAACTTAGACTTCGATCTGCCCCTTCCAGAACCACCATGAGCAACTAGGCATTCTCCACCTCTGACCTCAGAAACCAAATACTTTATCTTTTCTTTTGAATACAAAGTATCATACACCTCTTCTATGGTGAAGTATCACGACTATACAAAATCGTGTATCTAAAAGAAGAAAACAAAGCGGGCAACGAACATAATAGGATCAAAGCCAAATATTCTTCATCATACTCAACTACCAAAGTTTCCAAATCAGCAACGATCTCTTAAAATATAGTCGGGTGATCTTCCAATGATCATCCTTCTGTCATTCGATGAGAGTATAAACGTTGCTTGAAGTTCAAATTGCTTATTAGATTTTTAGTCATGCACAATTGCTACAACTTCAATCGTAAAGCAACTGCTGAATTCTCCTTCAAAACGTCCTGGAGAATAGTATTTGATAGATGAAAATGAATGTGAGAAACTGCCTTCTTATCTTTTCGTAATTTCTCCTCCGCGGTCAAAGATGCTGACATATTGTCAATTCCCAGCAACGCATCATCCAAATCCAGCTCTGTGAATACTGCACGCATCTTAACCTACCATAGTGAAAATCTAGTGCTCCGATCCAAAAGTGAAATATCATACTTCATGGAAGTCATCACGAACAAAAACCTTGAATAATGCTCTTGTAGAACTGTTGAATCTAGGCTCTGATACCACTTGTTATGATTGATACCACTTGTTGTGACATCAATTACCAGATTGAGATGTTGAAGTTATATGACAAATAATAACGAAATATTTGATCAAGCAAAAGAATAATAAAGACAAGAAATATGGTAGAGGAATTAAGTCCGTGTTTGACACCTATTTTGTTTGAAAAATAATTTTTGGAATAGTGATTGATGAAATATTGTGTGGTTAAAAAATAAAGAGAATTTTTTGATTTATGTAATTTTTTTTGGAATAGTGATTGATGGAAGATTGTGTGGTTAAAAAGTAAGGAGAATTTTTGGGTTTATGTGTAACATTATTTTATTGATAGAATGTGTGGTTGAAATGAAGAAAGAGAAAAAAATGAAAAATAGAATGAAAAAAAAACGGTGTCAAACATTGGCTAAGAGATTTTATTGACTCAAAAATAATGGATAAGAGAGAAAATTACAATAGATCTTATAACTCTAGTAATTTATTTTCTCACACTTATAAAATTGTATAGAAAAATCTAATATTTATAGGGAACATGTAGAGGATGTCCAAACCCTCATAGTAGAATTATTGATGAAATAGGATACCAAAAAATTGAGTCCAAAATAAATTTCAACTCCCAATGGGCTTCCAAAATAGAACTTTAACTTGATATAGGACTCCAATAACATTCCACACTTGAATTTTTCATAATGTACACTTCAATTAGAATTCTTCAATTACTTCAACAAGTCAACAAACGAATTCGGGTCACACCCAAATTCCAACATTAAAGGATAGTCTCTGATTAATTTGTATGTAGGTATTCGTCGGTGTTGTTTTATACATTGAAGTGAATAGTTGAACAGTTAAAAGGGTGGGAAGAGTGATGCTTTTGCTACAGAATTTGATCTCTCGAGGCACAATAATATGTTCGACTTCCTAAAGGAGGTGTTAAAAAAAAAAAAAAAGGAGATAGTACATGTATATCTCACTGTTATGCAGTGTTATTTATTGAATATTTGAATATCAATTGGTGGGATGCACTTAAAATGGAAGTTTGCATGCAGAAAGTCAATGGTTTTGTATATCACCAATAAGTGCTAAGGCCATTTCAGTTTAAATGTCTCGAGTATGAACGAATTTTGAGCTTTTCATTCATAATTTAATTTGAATTCTTTGTTCAGGTAGTTCATGTCCATAATTTGCTTCATAAATGTTTTGGTTTTTATATAGATTAAATTTTTTTACTTTTTTACGTGCATGGCTTGATTTTGCTTCATTGAGATTTAAATTGAACATGTTATTGATTTTATATGTTATTGTTATAATTCTTGTTCTTATGTTGTTTATTACTCTTGTGTTTGTCAAGAAAAATAGTTCCAGGTGTTATAATGGCTTTTGAAGGCAATCATACCAAAATCAGAGTTCTAAAAAACGACGCTTAAGGACAAGGAAAAAGCCTTGCATATGGTCAATTTGTGGAAAAGGTGGTCAACTCTATCTTTAACCACCTAATGCGGGCCTAGGCGCCAAAAGGCATGCATATTATTTTTTATTTCTCCGAACTTTTTAAAGGTTAAATAAAAATAATAATTAAATGGTCTTATTAAAATAAATATTAAAGATCTTAGAATAATTAAAATAATTTTAGAAATAGGATAACACCTTATCACGTTTATGATTCGCGTATGCTTCTAAGGCTTGATCTTGTCTCTTTGCCACATGCCTCGTGCGAAAATCTTTGAACTAGTTTACATAGTGTTAATTTATACCTTTTGAGATAATATATGGTAATGTACTTGATTACTTCAGATCTTGTTTTATCAAAAAGAAAAGGCGAATGTTTTGTTGGAGGGTGGATGGGGGGATATATGTTTCAAAAGTTTACGCATCCCGTTTTCTTATGTATTATTGTGGATTTTAATATTTTTTGAAGTTTTCACTTTTGCATTGATAGATTTGGACATCGGCGATATAATGGAGGAAACCGAGACCAGATGGCTCAGATGAAATGAATTTCATGCCGTACTCCGCCATTGGCGACGACTGGAGCGCGGAGTTGCGTGCAGTGACACTGATGCTTACTACGTTCGCAGCACTTTTGAGTACTGCGTGCAGCGACGTTTACTAGCAGATCTCGTTGAGAGGAGAGTGAGAGAGGAGATTCTGGCTTTGTCGAGGAGAGGGAGAGTGAGAGAGAAATGAATTAAAATAATTTAGAGTTTCAAATTGAGTGGGGTGAGTATTTTGGTAGGGCTTGAATTTGTAATATAATTATTAATAATAAAATATTAAATTATCATCTGAATTTTTATTAAATATACTTTATATCTGATTTTTTAAGTGTGATCTTTAAACACATGTTCTAGTGTAATTTCCAATTAAATTATTAACCAATTTATGATTAACTTATTTATTTTGACAATGACAACAAATTTCATTAATTGTCAAAATAAATATTTTTTATTTATTAGTAAAAAAAATAACTTTTTAAATTTACCGGCAATGATCTAGGAAAGCTACTTTATGATATACAGAGACGTGGCATTACTACATTGTTATTATAACGACGTAATAATTATCTTTTGTTCATTAATTTAATTTTATCCATACAAATATAATACTCTGTATTGGTGCATTATATCTAGTTAATTAATTTTTTATGGAAAAGGATAAGAAACTTTAAGACATACACTTTAGTTGTTAATTTTATCGTTTCAATGTAAGAAAGTAACAAGTTCAAAAGAGAATAAATATTTGTATAGATATCTAGAATTCATAAATATATGCTCATCTTAATATTAAAACAAATATTATTGTTGATGTACACATCAAGTCAAAAAATTGCATATATCCATACGAAAAGTCAAGGTTATATGACCTCTTCTATGTAGTAAGTTTATAAGTATTACTTTTTATTTTTCGACACAAATAAGAGATATTATTGCGTACGCTACTCATTAATTCTTCTATCTTTTAAATGTAAGATAAGTAAGAATTGCATGTATCCGTATTCATTACAAAATATGAATATTTACACGAATTAATATGTAGAGTTCATTTTAAAGCGGGCAGGTTTCTAAAATGCACGCATATGCTTCACATATATCTACATATGTTCAATATGTTTTCAAAACGTCTCGTATATAGGGTATGTGCATGATAATACTATCAACTCATTTTGTTAACCGTATATGCACGCTTAAATGTTAAAATGCTCACGCATTTTGTGTTAAAAATTGTTTCAAAATTAGCTTAATAAGGTCCAACCCATTTTTATTACTTTAAAAAGAAATTGCAAATTGAACCAAACAAACACCAAATTAAACCAAATCGCCCAAGCCCTTAAATTATATACAGCAATCTTGAGGGTTTCAACGCCTAAAAAAATTAAAAATGAAAACATTTTTTTCTTACGGTTGCAAATCATATATTCGAACCCGAGCCTCCTTCTTCTTCAATATTTCTCTAATTTTACTAGCAAGTGATGCTATAGTAAAGAATAATTTTAAATTATTGATGGTTGTGATGATGCGGACAAGGTTAATAATGATATTATACCATCTATAAAAAGTGATAGAAATTTTCGAATTGAAAAAGAGAGCTCGATGAAGATTTTAAATCGGATGACACGGAATGTGACTTAGATAAAGGGTAGTTTGAAATGAAATTCGATGAAGATTTAAATAATATTTAAGATTTTTTTTTTTTAAATCAATGTCATTGTCTATTCTAATTGTAGGAATTGATTACCAAATAATTGTAATATTTATAATTTTGAGCATTATGTTTTTGTTAAAAAAAAAATTGAAGAATATGTATAAAGTTCAAGTAATTGTAGTATTTATGATTTTGAAATTTAAAAAAAATGGAGAATATGTATAAAGTTTAAAGAATGCATTATTTTATTTATTAATTAGTTTAGATTATTTAAAAGAATATTAAAAATTAGAAAATGCATAATTGCATGTATGTTTTGTATAGACACATATTTNAATTGTAGTATTTATGATTTTGAAATTTAAAAAAAATGGAGAATATGTATAAAGTTTAAAGAATGCATTATTTTATTTATTAATTAGTTTAGATTATTTAAAAGAATATTAAAAATTAGAAAATGCATAATTGCATGTATGTTTTGTATAGACACATATTTTTGTAATGTTTGATACTCGAAGAAATGCATTATCTCGCATTACGCATTTTAGAACCTTGTTTTAAAGTACGTGCACATTCATTTTAAATACATATATTTGCATCTTGAAAGGACTTTAAAAAAATTTAGTGAAGTACACATCAAGTCTTTCATACATCCATACAAAAAGATACAAATATTTCATGGATATAGAGTTTGTTTTTAAAGTACATGCAGTGAAAAAAAAAAAAAACTTGAAAAATAATATTTATTGATGTATGCATCAAGTTATATCTTAATCTCAGGCATGGTCACCCTTTCTTCCAAGTGTTCATTTCAACTGTAAATATTGTAGCACTCAAGAAAAAATCTATAAAAGTTACACTAATCAACTCGAAATTACAGTGACTATTCTGTACATTGAAGGAAAATTGAAATATCTACAATTGAAATATTGTCAATTCCCATATGTAACAGATGTCATTAATTACAACATAACTTTGGAAAAATATTTAGGGGTTATTTTTTTGAAATAAACTTGAATGCAGAATTTCCTCAATGTCATTGGCAATCTGCAACTAATAATTCAACTTTCTTGGCGATTCAACCTAAAGTAAATAAGGGATTTAGAGAAAAACATAAGATTAACTGTAGTCTGGTTTTATTAGGAAATTTTGATTACGTTTGATTAGTTGCTTACCATCTTAGCCCAAGGCAATCTGATTTTTCATTTCTGCAACAAAATTTACACACCAATTCTTCCCTATATAAACCAGCTCTCAATGCCTCTTCAGAACCAATTACTTGGCTTCAAAAACTGTTCTTCCAGTGCCAGTGTTACTAGCCCAGACATGTTGGAAGAGTCTCCTCGCAATGACGTTCAAGAAGAGGCTTTAAATTTCAAAGAAATCATTGGTCATAGCCAATTCAACGAAGGGGTGCATAATCATGAGTCGAACTTGTCAGACTCCGTTACTGCAAGTTTTCCTCCACCTGTGGATGAGGAAAAGGAGCGTCGGTATGGCTGCAAGTACTGTAACAAGAAGTTCTCAAACAAGCAAGCTTTAGGCGGGCACCAGAATGCGCACACACTTGAACGCACCATTGAAAAAAATATCCAGGAAGGGCAGATGGCTAACTTCGGATACCTGCCTCGTAATAATTTCACTGGTTCTTTGTTCAACAGATCTCAGGAATTTTTCGGCAGGGCTATGATGCGAATGCCTTATTTAGCTCAACAGGGCACCATGCATTATCGAATGATGCCTCGTCCACTCCCAGAGAATAACAAAGGTTACCCTGGATGGCCGAGGCCTGTGCCTGGAAATGTTACCCAATTTATAGGATGTCCCGGCTCTTCGTGCCTGGAAAATCTCCCTCTAGGCATTCATTTTTCGACTCCTACGCCTGTTCCCAACAGGAACTTTCTAGGAGACAGTGGCAATGTGCAGATGAATGGTCTAGAGACTCAGGGTGTTGAAGACGACTCGGGCCTCGATTTAACTCTCAGGCTTTAATTTGATCAATTTGAAGAGAGCCTAGATTTATGTCTCAAGTATTAATTTGTAACTACTTATTTTACTTACATCAAAATCTAGGGTTTAGGATTTATGTTACATCTGATGTCTTGTTTGTCTTAAGTTCATGTCGTTGTAATAGCTTCTATATTTCTCAGTTAATCCATATGCTTAATTTTGCTATCCCTTCATTCCTTTGTAGAAAAATGAATTCACATGACAATGAATTGCATATCTGACTTGTGTTTACCTGTGCACTAAATTAAGGCCGTGTTTGATGTGCATTTATTTCCATGGAACTTGAAAATTAACTTCTAGAGAAGTAGGTTGATTAGTAAAAGAAAAGGTAAGTTTGAAAGTTGACAAAATAAGTAACTTAAAAGCAAGTTTGACTTATTTAATGCATACGCATGTATGTTCAAATGTGTGTCTGGCTATAGACATTGTTTGGATTTAAACTATTGCTCATTTGGTACCCATTATTTTCAAAGTATATTTTTTATCTCTTATTTACAATTCAATATTTTTCTTTTTTTTTTAATCACATATTCTCCAACAAAATAGTATTTAAATAACGGGGCTCCAACAGATGCATAATATGTTCGAAATTCGAATAATGATAGTCATGGACAATTTTAATTTAAGAATATTTGCATTTTTAGAGCATGTTTGAGCATCATTTTTTTTTTTTTTGGAAATAATGCATTTTGAAATAGTATTTTGATAGAAAATATGTGGTTAAAAAAATAAGGAAAAATTTTGATTTTACGTGTAATACTATTTTATTAAAAAATGTTTGATTAAAAATAAAAGTGAGAAAAATGTATTTTGAAAATAATGTGGATCGAACAAGGGCTTAATTACTATGCTTGATTTTAAATTTGTTATTTTTTTTCAAAACAAGGCTATTTTATCAAAATAAAGGGAAAAGAATTTTTAATTAATGCCACAGCCCGATTTATTAGAAAAAAAAGTTGCTTAAGTTTTCAAGATGGTTAGCGTTCAGAAATAAATTCAACAAAATAACATAATTTCTATTTCTGGGAAAAATATTTTGTAAATATTCTTTTGTTTGTATATCAATTTTCGTAATCTTTTATGGATTTTCCTTTTTTAAGAAAAATAAAAGACATGCATACGTTACTTCCCAAATCTTAAGGTTGACTTGGAATATAACTGATAAATTGATACAATATAAAGTAAATCTTGACCAAATTTCCACCAGTTGAAGCTATATACACATATGTTGATGTGTGTCTAATCTCCTATACATAGCAGTAAATTAATTTGGTTAGCTAACTCGACTGTTATGATATGGTGTGACGTGCGACATGCAAAAGACTCTTGACGTCTAAATCACATAATCTCATGCGTGAGTATAATAGTAGCCATTATTGTTAATGACAAAATTTTGCCTTTTTCTATAATTATTCGTGTTTAATTTCGTCGTTCAATGATGTACGCGTAGAATAATTTTATGACTATTAAACGTTTAATAGTGTCGTTTATCTGAAACATGGTCTCAAGTCTTTTTCTAGTAACTTATTCACAAAAATTAGACCAATATTGTTACGATACTAATGAAAATCTTTATTTTTGTCTTTCGCCCGGAAAAAAAATATTTACATGCATATGCGACGAGACATGTTCGGCTAGAAAAAAAATAAAAATAAAAATCATTTGTCCCCATTTTTCTGATTTATATTTTCCTTTTTGTTTGATTTAATTGTCATATTCCAATTTAGAGGATTCTAACAATGACAAAAGATAAAATGAGTGTTAAATGAGAACCATTTAGTTCTCGCTGAGGTTCAAAGTTAAAATAAATAGTATTTGATCCAAATCTAATTTCATTTGAATTGTTCTAGATGAAAATGTTTATCGTAATCTTGGTTTCATTGCTTCTTTGAATAAAATTATAAGTTGCCGAAATTTTAAAATTATAAAAATTTGTACGGATAAAACATGAACTTAATTCACTACAAAAAATCGTAGCTTAAGGGACGGATTTTTTTTGTTGGTGAAACCTCGATATTCGTTGCTATTAATCTTAATTAACAGAAAACGATCGATTGAAAGTGTGTTGCTATTTTGAGAGTCGATGATAGTTATTAACGAATTGTCCGTCAGATGAAAGTTTTATCATTATCAATGAATAATCCGTTGATAATTTTTTTATAATATATCATTTTGTAGAAATTGACCAAACAAAATTGGAGGAAAAACGGAATGGGCGTGCGTGGGTGGGGTTGGAGGTTTTCATTTCCATAAACGTTAAGATTTCCATGACGTAACGTCTCCGACTCTCAGAATTGCCTCTTATAAACCGTCGTCTCTCTCTCTCTCTCTTCTCATCTCTCTCACAGGAAATACACACACAAAAACCCACAGACATTCGGATTTAATGCACTCAACTCACATACAACCTGCATAAATACATATATAAGAGTGTGTGTGTGTGTGTGTGTGTGTGTGTGTGTGTGTAGATTAAACGCATAATCACGCCCAGATCACTCGGCTTTTCATTTTGCAATTTCTTTATTTTCTATCGAGATACTATCGTCTCCGTATATTTTTTTAGGGTTCATTTCCATTTTACACCGTCAATTCTTGAATTGTTTTCAAACATAATTTGGGGGATTTCTTGAATAAGTTTCACGCCGATGGCTGAAGGGAGAGGAAATGCAAATGAATTTGAACCCAGCTTCAACATCGACGATTTGATGGAATTCTTGCCGGATGATGCTATGGGTGCCACCAATATTGGGTATTTTTGCTTGATTTGATATTGATTCCAAGTGTATTAACATTGCATGCATACTTTTATTTGAGTAATTCTTCTTGATTAATTTGATCTGAATTATAAAATATAAATCTGTACACAATATATATAAGATCATCCATGCATAATTTTCTCTTTAGAAAATTTTGATTCTTCTTAATTTTGGTGCTAATTTCAAGAATAGCATCATTTGTTGCGTTAGTCTCGTCTTCTTGATTCGATTGAATTTACAAATTAAATTCATTTATTTCCCGCATAAATATTTTTCATTTTTTGATTATTTCTTCTTGATTCATCTGAAGCAAATTAGTTTTAAAACAGAATTTTATTGAATGATACCCCTACATGGGGGAAATTTCCCAATTCCGGAAGGTTCATCCTGAGATATGCTTCACATCGGTCCATCTTGCACAAGGCATTATAGAATTTCACGTGTGAAATTCTTGTTGAGGAATTTTAATTCATTTGATGCTGATTTGGAGTAGTGCATCTTTGCATGCATAAATATTGCGGATGTAATAAATTTATGTGCTTGAATCTTGCATAAGAAATATAATTTTTTGATTATATTCCTAGAGACTCTAAAAACCCTAAGGCGATAGAGTTAGTAAAGGGCAGCTCTTGCCTGGACATAGATCCTCTTGAACTTCATCAGCTTAGGAATGTGCATTGGATTTCTTTTTAGTTCTCTTTTTTCCTTATGGGCGTTTTCACAAAGTTAGGATTTTATGTTGCTTAAGATTTGTACTTATGCTCTGACTTGTCTGGTAATGTAAATAATACGAAAAATTAATCTAGCCTGGTTTATGTTTAATTTGCATACGCTGTTACAAAAAATTCTTGTCTTTTGTTGATTTTTAATTAGGTGCCTGTAGGCTGTAACAAAGTAAATAATAAGTTTTTCTACTTCTTTTAATCCCAGCTAATTTTGGGATTCATGTCTATAGTATTTTTCCTTCCCAGTATTGTGGCGAAGTTGGGTAGCTGACTTTTAGCTGAACAACAAATTATTGACTAATTTGTTCTGTCGTGTAGGGCTGTGGATTTTTTAAGTGTTCTTTTGGGGATTTGCCAACTGTATTTTATATTCTGATTTATTTTGGATCCATTATTATTTCATTTTCCATATACCAGACAGTATGGTTGCTGCAATTGCTGATTGATATTAAACTATTCAGCTATTTCTTGTTTAAGAAGTAGATAATTATGATGCAACAATTGATGTGTCCTTGCCTTGAGTGCTAGAGGATCTTTGCCAAAGCGTAGCTTAGTTCTCTGTTCATCAAGATTGGTTGTCCTAGTTATGGAACTAAACATACAAACCAAGAGATTTGGCGGGTCTTATTTGTAGATGCCTTTCAAATTGTCAGCATCAAATTCATACTACAACTGTTTGTTAGAATGTTGTAGGTCCATCTTCTCTGAGGAGAAAAGTAGATATCAGGCCACGGGGTCACACCTCCCTCCAAGATATGTCTGTTGAGGAGAAAAGTAAATATCAAGCATTTGATCACTCCTCCCCCACCACCAAGATATGTCCATTTCACTTATGATAAAAGTGAAATGATATGGCACTATCAGCACAAAAACAAATTTATATAGTTTATGATGTGAATCTGTTTAAATAAAGTGACAATGGTTTACCGAATAAACAACACTTAAAATATTTTCTTAAATTGGACAGTCTTGTGTAGATGAGGTCTTTTTATACAAAATAGCCACTGATTATTAATTTGTTGAGCTTCACAGCCCAACTTTTAGCTGATTTGATCATATTTTTACGTGCCATATGTCGTTGATCTTGAATGACTTAGTCCATGTAAGAATTCTTACATGGTACACATAAGACAATATGGATGTTAAGTGATAAAGAGTTGGTTTCATCCATATAAAGATGTAAATTTTATGTTACAAAGAGGGTCATTTACCAGTGACCACTATAGGAGGTGAAAATATTATTCTTGAGTCTACATAGCTAATGGGGTTTTTAGAAAACTATTCTTCTCACCCAGATGCCCAAGGTCCTGGATCTTGAAATAGTATTTACTCTCTGCTACCTCTATACCTTCTCAGCCTATGCTTTCAAATAAGTTTTTGACCTTAGAGTTGGTTATCTTATGTTTGAACCTTTCACAGTGAGCATAATAAGAAAGATAATTTTTCTAGGAAAGAGTGTCAACTTGAAGTTCTAAGGATTTTGGCTCTTAGAATATCAAACAAACCCAGCTTCTCTTTAACTCATCATTCTTTCTGTCCTTCATTTAGCCCTTCAAGAATTAGAAGCCTTATATTTAAAGGAATTTATTGTCCATACAGACAAATATTTCGTAATTATTTTCATAATAGTAAAACAATAAAGTAGTGGTTGATGAAGTTCTCAGTGGCTATTTTTCTTATAATATTTTTCATTTTTACTAATCGGTCTTTTTTTATTCTTAAAAGTTCCTTCTCGTATTTCCAAGATATTATATAGCTCAGGAGAATATATATGCCTTTTTTGTAGTTGCTTCTTCTTCAAACTGGCATGTATAGACACTGTATTCTGTATGCTTTAAATTTCCAACCGAAGTATAGGCAGTTCCTAATAGGTTCAGTATATGTTTATTGATGTTGGTTTTTCTTTCAATGTATTCCAAGGATGCCCTTTCTTTTTTAGGAATGTTTCATTTTTACCATATAGTTCTAGAATTTTAGGAAATCAATGATCTTAGTATCTCATCTAAACACGAAGATCTTGAATTCTGATTTTTTTTTCTCTATTCTTTTTGATATTTTGGTTTGTTCTGTGTGAAGGTTTTTCCTAAAAAGGCTGATGGATGGAATATAATGATAAGGACTTAGAACATCTTGTTATCATGTGCAGAATGGAGAAACAGGGGGTGCTTGGGTCATCATCTAATGTAAATAATCTACATCAAGAGAATAAGTCAGTGAACTTGGAGAAGTATCAAGTTGCTGCAACCCGGGTACCTCGTTTTCTCTATCAGTTCTCTAATTATTTTGGTGTTTTCAGTCAAAGCATAGCATTGCCCTTGCCGTCTTTCTAATGTATTTATTTAAGGTTTTTTTGGTGTAGATGCAATATAAGTTTTCTTATCGTCAATTTGTGTGATTAACTCTTGTGTAAAAGGATACGAGTGAGATTGATCTTTTTCACCTAAGGTCACTGAGGAATGTGTTTTCAACTAGATAAGACCCAAGTATTAGGGAAATTTTTGAACTATGAATTAGTTGTTTTTAACTATGGAGTAGGTAAGACTATTGAGGATGGTTTTACAGGATCATAAGCACTCATCAAGGAAAATTTTGAATTATTAATTCGGTGATTTTAACCACAGAGAAGGTACAACTATTATGGATGTTTATACAGGATAATAAGCACACCCATATATTTCAGAAGATAGGGTAGTATTTTGGATGGGGAGAGATGTCTGCTCCTTTTGCTCATACAAAGTACTTATAGGCATTTCCGATTTTTCAAACTATGATGCAATCTGTCTTAGCCCCTGTTTGAGCCACATTATTTTTTTCATTCTCATTTTTTTACTCATTTTTAATCACATTTTTCAATAAAATAATATTTTTAATCACATCAATAACTTTTCTTTCTTTTTCAACCACATATTCCCCATTACATAAAAAAAAAATGCATTATTAACTACAAAATGTGCACCAAACAGCGGCTTAATAAGGATTCATGTAGGCGACCCCAAATTTATTGGAAAGAATCCTTAGTTTGTAGTTTTTGTCCTAATGATAACTCTGATGAAGTACGACTTCAGAAGCTGGAAAGGAAAGAGCTCTGAACTTTAGAATGTCTACACTTCATGTGATAAGAAATCTTCTAAAATTTTCCAGGTTGCTGTTTGTCACATCAGATTATCTATTTTCCAGAATTGTGCACAAAATATTTAGGACACCGTCATTTGGTAAAAGTGTCTTGAATTTCTAGACAAGTGCAGAGACGTTCATAAAATATTAAGCTACTATTAAGATTCTCCAAAGATATTTTACATGACTTTGACATTATGAAGTACATAAAGGGTAAATGATGTTTCAATAAAGACTATATATTATATCTTCAAAATGATGTGAGAGAAAGACATATTCATCACTTTTTTAGTGAACAGTATTTGGGGATTAATGAATGAAAGGAACTTCATTACAAAGGGGATAATACATAAGGAATATAGTTTTTGCCTTGTGATGTAATTTGATAGCAGACATGGTAAAAGAAAATTTTGCATATGAAATTATGTACTTCATTAAGCTCCTGCGGAAATTTCATATTTTCTTTCTTAATTGAAATCAAGTTAATATTTCATGTGTTACGTAATTATAGATGAGAGTGATATCTGAATCACAAAACTTCTGTTTGAATAAATTCTTTTACGACCATGAAATGTCAAACTTGTGATCCTTTGTGTGATGAAGTAACATTTAGCTGTATTAACAAACTTTTTGTTGACTTATTTTCTTATCAAGAAAAAATTGTCTTAATTTTCTCTACCGTATTGGATCATTGGCTATGTCTTCATTTCAATTTGAATAATAACTGGAGCACATGAAATGTCAAACTTGTGATCCTTTGTGTGATGAAGTAACATTTAGCTGTATTAACAAACTTGTTGTAGACTTATTTTCTTATCAAGAAAATATTGTCATAATTTTCTCTACTATATTTGATCATTGGCTATGTTTTTCATTTCAATTTGAATAATGATTGGAGTACCATGCATCACTGAACTTTGTACGTGGCATAGGAAGGCAAAATTCTCCATTTACAACTACTTCATTTTTATGTTTTTAATTACCACAACATTTCAACGTATTTAGCATTGTTCATAACTTAGTTTACATTTCCTTTTGGCAGTCAGATATTGTGCCCCCCATCAGCCAGAACTGGAAGCCTATGGACACTGCTTCAGGTAACACTAAAAGCTATGGCTAATGAAGATATAAGAATAAAGTGTTTCTTATGGAGATAATCATAATCCTGCATATTGTGATCTTCACTTTTGGTCCCAGTCTTGCAAGGGATTTAAATTATACGATATGCATGGAATGAAATTTTACTTCCTCAAATAATTCGCTCAGAACAAAAAACTACTGTTTAGCTTCTACTGGTGATGAGTTTTTTATGTATGAATTGATGAAGAGCCTAATTTTTATGTTTTTTATTTTAAAGTTCCCGTGCCGCCATCCTAAAATACTAACTGCTGCACTGGTATAGATGCTAAAATTTCTCTCGGAGTATTCAACATACTGTAAAGAGCAGTAATAGATTTGAGTCCATTAAGAATGCAGTTCTGTTTAACTTCTATGGTGTCAATGAAAGAAAGATAGAGATATAAATGTGAAGGGGAAGGGGAAGGGGAACATTTCAATCAACAAGAACAAACGGATTTTTACTCAAGAAACTTTGTAGCCAATTGTACAAATGATGAAAGAGAATATCATTAAGAAACTGATATGTGAGCATGTTACAAATACATTTCTGCTTAACTTTCAATCGTGGTACAGTTTATCGAAGTAATTAGAATACATTTGATCTACAAAAATAATCTTTGGTTAGTAATAGCGATTCCAACAGGGTATTACCTTTCATTCAATATGACAAGCTAATCTTCTTGTATTCATATTCTTTTTTTCTTTAAGTTTCTCCAGGTCCAATTTGGTTTCTCCCTTCATTAGTGAAGTCATGAACCAGGAGATTTTAGAGAAGAACCTGGTTCCGCCATAACGCCATGTGATTAAACATGCTCAAATCGTATGATGGATAGAATTTCTTCATGATACAATGGAAAGTGCAGAATATCTTTTGCAATATATCGTTTATATTGTGAATTTCCATGAAAATAAAACGAAGTCCTATTATTTAACAGCCCTGTTCTTCAGCTAAAGAATCATTTGTTAGTTTCACATCTTATTATAGTTTCTCTTTTTTAGTTTTCTTTTTCACCTTTACATTTACAGTTGAAACACCAGAGAATTGTTGCTGCATTGAGAAAAGTTGCATAATTAAATTAAACCTTGAAATAAATTTAACTTTAATTGCCTTTATTTACAGATAAATCGATTAATTCACAAGCACATAGTCTGCAACGAAGTACATTTCCCAGCATATATGCAGAATTTTCTCAGAGTCAGACTTCTTGTAATATTGTCTCACAATCACACCAGCACCAGCAGCTGCAGAACCAATTCCATAATCAGACTGCACAGAGACCAAATATTCAGCCGTTGTCAGCACAATTCAATATCTATCAACAGCAGCAGCCTTTACAGGTACCTCTTCTTCAGCATCATCAGTGGGGTCAGATTTGGGTCATTCTATGTCTGACTGGGACAAATGATTCTCGTGTCTCTCCTGAGTGCAGTTTGACTTAGAATTTAACACAGTTACTTAATTTATCATTTCTCCAGCAGAAACAGAATACAGCTTTTGTTTTGCAGAAACAACAGCAAAAGATTGGATATCATTTAGATTCTTCAACAATGAAGCATCACGAACAATTCAATGTCCTTAAGCACCATGGTCAAATGACATCAGAGAAAAGTTTGCAGCAGATATCTACACCTATGCAGATGTGGCACTCATTGGAAACACCGAGTGATACAGGGACTAATGGTGTACAACCAAAGTTACTGACATCTGCTTTCCCTCATTCTCAGAATCCTATGCTAGTTGATCAACAGAAGCCAGTAGAACAATTACAAACTGCATTTCTTGGGCTTTCGCAAGGTACATTGAAAACTTCTAGATGAAATTACTTTAGCAAACAAAAAAGAATAGCCACGAAGATTCAATTCGTTTTCCTTTGTTTTTGTTTTTGTTTCCTCCTTTTCAAACACACTGTTGGGAGGGCTTGTTGTTCATTCAAATCTTATCAATAGTTATCCATGACAATTATTGTGGGTTGCATGTGAATTTATTATCTCCTAAAGAAATTGAATCATAAGTAGGAAATTACGAAAATTTATTTTCCACTAGCAAATAAATTATAATGATCAGTCTCATAATTTTGAAAATCCACTGGATTGGACATATGTTACTTGTCAACTCTAATTAGAATAAATTAGTTGAATTTGGTCATGAGCACAATTACACAACAACTGAACTTCTGTTTGGATTTGTGTTTTTAATATTTTACAATCTAGTTCCTTTCTTTTAACATTTTTTTGGCTGTTAATTTTTAATGATGTACGAATAAAACATGCACTTCATAGATTTTTCTTTAGAATGGATCTATCTAATGTTTGCAATATTCTCTTTTTAAAACAGTATTAGAGTCCTCTTCCCAATTCATGTTGAAAAATTCCCCTGATTGGGTTGATCCAGTCTTCAAGCGGGTAACTTTCTAACCGTTGAAATCAACTTTCTATAAAGAACGTCCATCTTTTCATCTTCTTCACTATCTGATGCATCTCTGTAGGCTTGTAATTATGTGGATTGTCATGTCGATCTTTTTTCGTTTAGTATTTTATGTGAATAGTCATCCTCTCTCCTCCTGAGGATGGAAGAATTTAGAAAATAATTTAGTCCTATATAATAATCACTAGTTCTTGTAACAACTTAAGGAGTAAATTTTACCACTCGATGTAGAGAAGGAAAAAGTCTGTATTCTGAAACACATCTTGATAGAAATGAAAAGTGTGGCACTGTGGCTGAGCTGTTTTAGCCCTTCACTTTAGATTGTTGTGAATCAAAATACACAATCTTCATACGGTTATATATAGAAAGAAGCTAAGAATTGGATATCATTTACAGCAGACAACAGCGAAAGTGAGCTAGGAATTTTCTATTTGTTTCTGCTGATTTGAATATCAGTTATCCTTGAATCAAACACAAACATTCAATTTTTCTCAATGTTCTTCTCACTTTCTATTTTTTCTTTTCATTTTCCCCATTCAAATTGCAAGTGATCAGCCAGAATTTCCAGATAATATGTGATCCTTTTCATGGAAGCTCATATTAGAATTTCCTGTTGGTTCAATCCTGTTGGTCTCTTCCAACAAATTTCTAATCAGTATAAAGCTTTCTTTCTCTGTTTTCTGTTCAAAGTTTTTGAGCATTTTTCCCTCTCTCACCCTATCGAGCATCGACTCTCTTTCTCTATCTTCCACCTTTCCAAATCCATCATCATTTTTTTGCAAGATTTTTAATTAATTGCATTCTCTTTCCTGTAAATGGTCTCTAATAATTTGAAAAATCGTAGATATCTTTATTCAAATCTTCACACCACCAACTGCATTTTTTTAAGGATGCATGGTTTGAACTTGTACTTGATCGTGTTCACTAATTGTATAAATATCTGTAACACTTTCTGCAGATTCAGTTGATGAATAGTATGTATTTTTCTGAGGTGTTTACACTGTACCAGAGAGCATCAGAATCATTTCGTCAGGTTGATGCTTTATAGATTCTTATATTTCTGGACACCTCATTTATAATTTTAATTGATTCAGCCTCAACTAATTTGGTTTTTTTCTGAACCTTTTCATAATGGTTGCTGCTGATATTAGATTGTTGAATCTCTGATGCAGGCAACCAGTGCAGAGTCAGCAACAAGATCTGAAAAGATTCAATTTTTATATCTGAAGATAATAAAATTTCTACAGATGCCAAAAACTGAACTTATGCAACATCGCAAAGAGATCGTTTACCAATTCATAAAAGAAATTGTCTTGTACCTCAAACGGATTAGGATCAAGAATCCGGTTCCTCTGCAGCACCATCATCTAAAGGCATCTGGCAATCCTTCAAGAACCCCATCTCTGTTGCAAAAAGGGAACATTTTACAGTTCAATCAAGTGAACCCATTCCATAATAATGCACCTACGAGTGTACCTCAGTTGCTCATGCAGCAGAGTAACTTGAACTTACAAGGAAGCTCTACGAACCAGTTTCAGGTTGGCTCTTCAACAGGGATGCAAAAGTCAGATCCTTCGTCATTAATGAACTCTTTTCAACATAGTCCGATGAAATGTAAGCAACAGTATTCACCTAGTCAGGCACATCAAGGAATGTCATTACCTCAGAAGGGTTCTCAAATTGGCTTTGAGCATAGAGCTTCGGGTCTGTTGCCCCCTTCTTCTGTTGGAATTTCTCAGCACAATACTACTTTTTGCACTCAACAGATGGGAAACTCGTCACCTGGGAACAGCTTCAATAATTTAGATTTTACCATGAGGCCCCTTTCTCAAAATCCCATAGTCACTGTATCTCAGTATAACAGGCAACAGGACCAACATCTAACAATGCAGAAGAAGCTGAAGCAACCTATGCAACAGATGCTGACTGAGAGGAACAAGCAGCAGATGGTACAGAAAATGAATGAGGATGCTAAGATGGCTCAGTTTGCGGAATTCAATCAAAGACTGCTAGTGAAGCATCACTCATTGGGCCAACATTTAGAACAGTATCCTTGGGCAACGCAGCAGCCGAGTTCTACCCCTTACTGGGTTGCCTCTCCTCAAAGCTCTCAATACTCCTCTACGCAGATTGAGATGAAGGATTTGTCATCAAAACTTTCCAGATCTACAACACCATTGCTATCCACTGCCTCGCCGTCTGCTGTTCCTTCTCCTCTTACTCCGGTAACTCCATCTTCTGTACCAACAGATCAAGAGAAGATTCCTATATGCTTTAGTACATTATCCGTTGAAGAGAGGAACAAAGTTAACAAGGCACCTATTGAACCATCCTTGCTCCAATCACGAGGCATAAGCAAAAATCAAGTCTCTATCTCTGTTACACAGGAGTTTCCGATGTCTCCTTTGCTCACAGAGTCTACATGCCCAGTTGACCATCAACAGTCACATGCTAAAGCCGATCCAGTACAGCGGTTGGTTGAAGTGGTTTGTTGAATATTCTTCCCTTAAAGTTCTCTCTGAACACTTTCACTAAAATTAATGTCTGTGCCTGCAAATGTGGATGTATTGATATGCTTATTATCACTCGTGTTAGTTATTTTTGTCATTATGCAATTTACACTTGATATTTCCAGAATAGGGAGAAAATAAAGGTTGGTCATAATGTTATTAACTGGTCTAGGATTCTAGAGTACCAATTCGGTTTTGTATAGAATAACTAGAAAGGTCAGAAAAGAGAAAAAGGACAAACATGATGCAGAGAGGGGACAGGACAACTAGATTGTAATGTGGCTAAACAACAGAAAAAGTCAAATGACTATAATCCAGCTTACATAAATCATTTACTTCTAGGAACTTTGAGGAGATTTTGATTCATGTCCTACATAGATGTTATATGGCTCTACCATTATCATGATATGTCAAGCCGTTTGATGCTAAAAAAGTTCAATGTAAAATTATAATCGTCGAAGATATATGTGATCACTATAGTTTTTTGACTGTACGTGTTGTTAGACTTTTGTGTATTTCATATGACATTTGATTCACTTGCATGTTGAAGGTCAATACAATGTCACGAAAAGCGTTACATGCTGCTGTAAGGGATATCAACGCAGTCACCTGTATAATCGACGGGAAATCTGGAAGCCTTCTTCAAGGTGGATCGAGATGGGTCATTGGCCAGGACTTGATAGATGATACTAGATCTTGTGAACAAGGGAACTTCGACCTTTCATGCATGAAGACAAGGATGAAGCGGCGACTGAGCGCCATATCTGCAGATGATATGACATCAGCTTTTACCAGAGGTGCTAATTTTGAAGGTGGCCAGATATCTGAAGTGGAATTTAATGCAACATCTAGGATAAAGAAACTGAAAAAAGAGGTATTTTGCAAAAATTCAGGAATGTTTCTCCTCTCACACACTTAAGAGAAGAAATTCTATCATTTCTGCGCTTCATTAGATGCCCATAACCTTTTGGTTTCTTCTCATCCATCTTTTATTGCATTTATACAGTCTAATGATCTGCTGCTGGAAGAAATCAGAGAAATCAACCACAAGCTTATTGAAACAGTGGTAGATGTGGTAAACGTGAAAGATGTTTCCCGGGAGGGATCTGCTGAGGGAACCATTATTAGATGCTTATATAATGCTGTTCAATGCAATGGGAATATTAATATGCTGAATGCTTCCACACAAATGGTAACACACTCTTTATGGATCTCTTACTATAGAACTCATAACCCAAAATATGCTCACTGGTATGCTCTTTCTGGCTTGTAGTTTTCCAACCTGATTGTGGAATTGCTTGTGACTGCCGATTATCCTAATTCTTCTCCTGTAGTACTGGAAAGATTGCCCCCCAGTTGTAGGTGAGAAATCAAATTACATATTTCTATTTTATTATTTAGTTTGAGTTAATAATTCACAAATGCAATGTATGTAATATAAATGACTATGAAATTTGATATGGTGCATGTCGAATCTGCAGTGAAGCTGAAGAAGTGAAAGTTCTGTGGACAAAAGTGAAGTCAGATTTCAGTTTATTGCTGCGGAAATGTTCACAGCCCATTTCACTAAAAGAAATGGCCAAAACTTGGGATGTCTGTGCTCGCGAAGTATTTCGCGAGTTTGTACAGAAATTTGGAGGAGGTGACTTTAGTTCAACATATGGAAAATGGGAGAAATGCGTAGTTGCTACGTAATGCTCATGCATTTCCCATCCCTGCAGAAGACTATAGCCTCCGGTGGAAGGTATGTAGAATTTGTACATATCATTACCGTGTAATCCCTCTCTTTAAACAAACACTAGTTTCCTCTTACATTACATACAAGCTCTAGTGGTCACAAATTCCATTGTTTTGAAAACCGTCCCGACCAAGCTGTTCTAACTAGAAACAGCGAGGTCGGTACCGAGAATTGGCAGCGGCGTAGCCTGACG
>CAIGRN010019576.1:0-14728 GCA_903798345.1 Fraxinus anomala
TGTACCCATAGCATTTGACATAAATATCAAATTGCGGCTTCCTATTGAGGAGGGCGCCGTGCCCACAACATTTGACATAAATTCCAAATAACATAATTTGACTATTATATGAACCCTTATGAGTAATGCTAAACCCGTCAAAAAAATACTATCAGCCAGCAAAAAACTTTAAGACTTGTTTGATTCATCATATTTTCCATGGATTTTCCGAGTTCTAACTTTTTTGTTGTTTGATAACAAAATTTTTTTTGACAAAACTTTTTCCACCCAACCCCCCACGTGACCCATTTTCTATCTTTTAATTGAATTGGTTTTCCCAACACTTTGGTGTTAAAGTGGTTTCCAGGTTTTTTATTTATTTATTTTTTTTTTTGGTAATGGAAACAAATTTTATATCCAATTGTAAAATTTAAAAAAAAAATTCTCTGTAATTGACAATCATGGAAAACAAAGTCAAACGAACATCAAAAGATCCAAAATTTCAATATTTTTTAGGTGAAAAATTATACCAATCAAATATAATTAATTAACAATTCACAGGATAACAATTCTAGTCAATTTAATTCCTTGAAATTCATTTTCTTTCCACTTAAATTTTATTTTTGCAATCAAACTGATCCTAACTGAAGTCGCTCATTGCCCTTAAAAAATAAAATTGAAACTAATATCCTTAAAACTAATTAGAACCACAAATTATTGTATTAATTACGTCTAAATTTGTTTTATCACTTTTTTGAAATTTTATCACTTAGTTTTTTTTTATCATTTTTTGAGATTTTGTCATTTTTTTTAATATTTGTCAATTATTTGAATTTCTTATCACTTTTTGTTTAATGGCCCCCTCCTTTTTTTTATAGGATTAATTGTTAATCATATCAAAAGAATGTTTTAAAGAGATATGATATGTCACTTTTCTAAAAATGAACAGAATACTTTCTTAGGAAAATTGCAGTAGCGGTCCCAAATCTTTCCATTAGTTGCAGGCTATACCTTAATCTTTTATTTTTTCGACCGTAGTCCCAAATCTTTCACTTTGATTGCAGTCGGAATCCATTGAACAGAATATGTCCATTAATATGTTAGTCAATCTTGAAATTAAAAGTTTGACTAAAATTAACAAAATAAGTGAGGGGTAAAGTGGTATATTTATATTTTCTATATAAAACTTTAAAATAATTAAATAAAAAAGACTGTTCTTCTCCTCCAAAACAACACACCCCCCATCCCCACCAATTCCCAAAACCAAAAACAGAAAATTCGTCGGCCTCGCACCGTCCACCGTCGCTGCTAACTAATCCTTCTTCTTTTTGGTAGATTCTTGAATTTGGGATTTTTGTTGTGTTTTTCATGAAACTAAAATTTGGGTTTTGAAGTGTTATCAAGATTTTCGATTGGGTTTTTGTTTTTTTTTTTTTAATTAATTGAATTTCTTTTTCTACTTTCCAAAATTATTAAGTTATCCCAAAGTCTCTATTTTTCGAATTTAATAGTTCTGATAACACTCCAGTAAAATTTTCGCTTCCATCTTCGAGGCTTTTTTCTTTTCCATTTGCCATTGATAATTCTCAACCTCCAGCAGTGATGAATTCAATATTTTTCCCTCAACACTAAAATCATCAACAGCAAATGATCTCATTTGCGCCAAAGCAACAAAATTTTGGGTTCCCACCATGACTTGCAGGTGAAGTAGCAGCAGCAACAATTGTTGTGGGATTAGGGTGATACATTAATTTAAGCCTTAGAGGAAGGATGATGAAGATGAATAGGCTGGGACAGGATGGCAGGGGTTGTTAAGGCTCCAATTGCACTCATGTTGGGAGAAAAATGTCTGCAAATTTTTAAAATTTTTTTGGATTTGATAAGATTTTTGCGTTGTACTTTGAGATTTGGATCGGCGGTGGCGGCGGTTTTGCAGTGGGTGGTGCGATGTAAGGTGGTTTGGTGGCGGTGGTCAACGGGATAGGAGTGGGGATGAGATAGGATGGGTTGTGGGGTTGTGGAAAAGATGAACGGTCATTTTTTTGTCTTTGATTTAATTATTTTAGAGTTTTATATAGAAAATGTAAATATTCCATTTTATCCTAATTTTAGTCAAATTTCTAATTTCAGGGTTGACTAACGGATTAATGGACCGATTTGTGCAATGGATTCCGGCTGTAGTCAAAGTGAAAAGTTTGGGATTATGGCCGCAAAAATAAAATGTTAAGGTATAGTCTAAAGCAAATGGAAAGGATTGGGACCTCTACTGCAATTTTTCCTACTTTTTAACATTGATATACTTTGGCTCTCTCAAAAAAGTGACACAACATATCACTTTTTTACACTTTGAACTTCATAAAAATTTTGCCAAATTTAAACATGTTTGTATTTTAAAAGGAAACACTAGTCATTTTATTGATATAATAGCATATCAATGACAACATTAAAGACAACTTAGTCTCCTTTTAACAATGTCAAAACTTTGTTCTTAAAAAACTGATATGACGTTTGTGCATTCTATTGAAACAACATTTTTTGTCATTTTGTCGCTCTTATATTCGTTATCTTGTTTTCATTTGTTTCCAATAAAATAGTGTGAGACCTTTAAAAAAAAAGTGATAAGAGTATTTCACTTTTAATTTTATATCACTTTTCAATGTAAAGTAATGTTTGAATTCATTTTCATATTTAATTTTTGACAAATACATATATATGCATCTCTATAATAAATTCTAAAGAATTCAAATAAGATAGACAGTGATCTTTTTAGAAAAAAAAAAATGACGAAGAATATCACTTTCAAGTTTTAGCATCTTAATTCATATGCGAAAATACAAAGAAAGTGTTACATCATGTCACTTTTTATGTAAAATAAAGTTTCAATTCATATTCATATTTAAATTTTCACAAACGGACATGTATGCATCTATTTAATTATTTAAAAGGAATTCAAATGAGATAGAATGCGAAATTTTAAAAAGTGTAAGAGAGTCACTTTTTTCATTTTTATTTTTATGAACATCTTACATGCATCACTTGAATTGATACAAAGTTGATTTTTAATATATATTAACTCAATCTAATTCATACAAATATGAATTTGCGCATATACTAATTTAAAATTATTAATATAAAGATGAAATTACATGTATACAAGAACAAAAATTGCATTTTTGACCAATATAATGGAAATTATTAATGTGAGTCATTTCCATCAATGTAATCTAGTAGGAGATGAAATCAACTTTAATATGAAAAATTGCATTTGAAAACTCATAATCTGATAAATATGAATCATGAAGAGGAAATACATTTAATTGCAATACTTGAAACTAGATAAGAAACTTTTAAACTTTGTCAAAATTGAAGAAGAACTCTCTTGATGGTCTTGCTGAATTTCAAATTATTAGATTTATCGAGAATATGGCTGTATGTTATATTGCATACATTACTCGAGGATTTCTCCTTACAATTCCCGTGTCAATTTGACTATTGGTTTCACCGGACAACTTAAATTCTAGTGGAATAATTATCTCAATGATGAAGATAGATCAGAAGTCTGAAATGCTACCGACGACCAAGGAAATAATGATAGTTTCAATATTTTAATATACACTATACTAAAGCACTTCATTGATACTCATACTCTTCTTCAAGATAGGTCATCTGAGATCTTGTTAAACTTAAAATGTCATAAACTTCACAATTTCCGCTGGTATAAGGATATGTTCCTTACCGGAGTCATGATAAGAGATGATTGCTATCAATCTTTCTGGAAAGAAATATTTATTTCTGAACTTCCAAAACTCTTTGTCGAAAGATTTAGGAATTCTATCAAAAACAAATACGATGATACAATTCTTTATGTTAGTCTTACTTATGGGGAAATTATTCATTTCGTAAATAAGGAAGGGTTAGCATTGTGCAATGATCTTAAGTTCAAAGTCAAATTGAAATCAGAAAGATCTGATAATCGTAAAGAACTAGGATCTTTTTATGAAAAATATGAGTTTGAGAAGATTAGTCCCCCATCTTTAAAATCCAAAAAGAAAAACTTTCCTTTGTATTGAAAGGAAAATCTTCTTCAAAATATTTTCAAAAGAAAAAAACTTTTCAAAACTATCCTCAAAAAAGTTCAAAAAGAAAATTTTCAAAAAATAAATTTTCAAAACCTTCCAATATCACTTGCTGAAAATGTAATCAAACTGGTTATTATTCAGATAAATGTCATATGAAGTGAAAGATTAACAATTTTCAAATTGATGAAGAAGTTAAAGTTAAACTTCTCAAGTTACTCAATTCTAGTTCAGAAGAAGAAAGTTCTGATTCTGAACTTGAGGTAATTTATCAACATCAAGAAGATCCTGATGATTCAAATTCCTCATCTACTTCAAGTCAAAGTAAAGCAATTTGTGATTGTAAAACTATAAACATTCTTACCAAAGAAGAAGAACCTACTCAAGAAATAATTGAGAAAATTGAACATCCTCAATTAAAAGAAAAGTTCTCCTCTTTTACCTTCAAAAACTTCTATTGCTCCATTTAATATGAGTAACATATTAAAGCGATTCAAGGAAGAAAATTCTTCAAAATGCTCTTGTTCTAAATCTTCATGCTCTGAATTGAAGCATGAAGTTAATGAGATGAAATCTCGAGTTGCTTCTTTAGAGAAACAAATGAAAGATGTCAAAATGGAACTTGTTTTCTTAAAGACTAAATGTCTAGAACAAGAAAACAATCATTTTCATGATTTTCTAAAGAAGAAGAAGTTGTTATTCAAGATATTCATGAAATTTTTTAAACTGAAGAAGAAAATGTTAATGTTATTAACTAATTTCAGCTTCAAAAATGGTATTGCAATATGACTATTATGGTTAACAAAGAATTCAAATTTCATACTAGAGTCTTAATTGATTCTAGTGCTGATCAAAAGTGCATTTGGGAAGTGTTAACCTACCGAATATTTTTGAAAAAACTACTGAGCGTCTGTATGGTGCCGTGATATATAAAAAAATCAATATTTAATAGAAACTTTCAAAAGTTCATGTTTTTAATTCAAACACTTGTTTTAAAAATATATTTTACCTTGTCAAAGATTTAAAACAAGAAATCCTTCTTGGCACTCCTTTCATTGTTCAAATTTATCATTTTCAAGTTGATTCAAAAGATCTTTCCACCAATATATTGGGGCAAGATATATTTTTCGAATTTACAAATCCTCCATCCTACAAAGATGAAAATGCTTTTAAAGAAACATCTATTTCAAAATTGATTAATGATATCATTTATAAAAAGAAACATATTCAATTTCTCAAAGAAGAAATTATATTTAAAAGATTTGATGAACAATTAAAAGACTCCTCAATTATTGAGAAGATTTCTTCGTTTCAAAAGAAAATCAAAGAAGAAATATGTTCTAGCATTCCAAATGCTTTTTGGAATAGGAAGAAACATGTTGCTTCGCTTCCATACAATTCCGATTTTCATGAATTAAACATTCTTACAAAGTCTCGTCCTATTTAAATGAATAAGAAATTACTTGATCATTATATTAAGGAAATCAATGATTTACTGACTAAGAAACTTATTCGGCCAAGTAAATCTCCTTGGAGTTGTTCGACATTCTATGTCAATAACTCTGCTAAAATTGAACAAGGCGCTTCTTATTTTGTTATTAATTATAAGCCTCTCAATAAAGCTCTTTAGTGGATAAGATATCAATTGCCTCAAAAGAAATATTTTTTGAACAGATTATTCAAAGCCATTATCTTCTCAAGATTTGATATGAAATCAGGCTTATAGCAAATTCAAATTAAAGAAGAAGATAGATATAAAATCGCTTTCAATGTTCTTTTTAGTCAATATGAATGGAATGTTATGCCGTTTGCCTTAAAAAAATGCTCTTTTTGAATTTCAAAAATTATGAATGATATTTTCAATCATTTTCAAAATTTTATTATTGTTTACATTGATAATGTTCTCATATTTTCTGAAAGTATAGGACAACATTTCAAGCATATCAATACGTCACTCTTGTCATAAAAAATAATGATTTAGCAGTCTTTGTTAAGAAGGATCGTTCTTTGTCAAACAGACATTAGGTTCCTATGACATAACAATTATTTAGGAACCATTACTCTAATTCAAAGAAATCAAGATTTCATCGACAAATTTTCTGATGAAATCTTGGATAAAAATAGTGTTTAAAGATTTTTAGGGTGTGTCAACTATGTAAGTGGCCTTATCAAATAGATAAGGATCCTATATGCTCCTCTCAAAAAAAAAAAAAACTACAAAATAATCCGATCTCATGGAGTCATGAACATACTTTAGCTGTATGAAAAGTTAAAGATGCTGTCAAAAGTACACCCTGTCTTTCAATTCTTGACCCCACAGCCTCTATTATTGTTAAAATGGATGTGTCTGAAATAGGTTTTGGTGGATCCTAAAGCAAATCCCTGTCAAATCCAGTCAGGAACAGCTAGTTAAATTCCATTCTTGTGTTTGGACTACCCCTCAAAATAACTATTCCACTATCAAAAAAGAAATTTTAGCGATTGTTCTATGTATTTCAAAATTTCAAGATGATTTAATCAATAAAAAAATTGATTTAAAAATAGATTGTCATCAAAGGACATTTTGCAAAAAAATGTAAAAAAAAATCTTTTTTTAAAGCATATTTTCGCAAGATGGCAAGCTATCCTACCTTGCTTTGATTTTGAAATTCTATACGTACAAGGTAAATCAAATTTTCTTGCAGATTTCTTAACAAGAGAGTTTCCGTAAAATAAAGTTGAGAGAAAAAAAATGAGAGAGATGGATTCTTCTTCTTCTTCAAAGATCAATAAAAAGTCTTCAATCCCCATCATTTTAATTGAAGACTATCTTCAAAATTCTTTTCATAATCCAAAAAACAAAGAATAAAGTTCTTCGACCTCTCAAAAAATTACTTTAGCTTCAAAAAATTCGTTCTTGTAAACACCTCAGAGCAAGAAATCCTCTGAAGAAAATAAACCCTCAAACTATATAAAAAAAAGTCATTTAAATTGGATCTGAAAAATTACCAGATATCAATCCTTCAAAATCTTTCCATTATTTACCAAACCCCTTCAAATTCCTGTTGTCAAAATGAAAACATCATGGATTTATAGATATTCTTCCCTTAAGGTATGTCTTCAAAATCTTTTTCCTCCTCATTTTCATTTTATGCCGAGGAATATCAAAAAGACTAAAACTCATTATGAAACTATCCTTATCAAATCATGATCAACCATAATAACTCACACTCAAAATCTTTAAAAGAAAATTATATTGATTTTTTCTAAAATATCAATTAAATGGTATTGTCTTTTGAAGACTAGGGGCAAAACCCATGAAATGAGAAAAAAAAATGCGTCTATCTAAGGAAGAATCATTTGAATTAAAATCGTTTGATGAAGATGCATGATTTTAACTAAATTCTTCTTCATCATTTTGAAAAATGTTTGACAAATTACCATCTCTACTGAACTATTTAACCTTTCCTAAACCAAGTTGGCACAAAAGACATAATTGCATAAAATGAAATCATAGTAACATACCACTGTAGACACAGTGCTATAGGATAGATTGACGTTTCATCAAGCCTACAACGGGATCACTAACGTCTACCCCCGGCTTTACGATGGACCAATGCTATTCAATAAACATCCAGGCTAATACCAATATCTCCCTTGACATAGTATCTATAACAGTAAGACACTTGAATCTCACTCTAAACTATTATGGCTCTGATACCAAAGTAGGTCCAGAGACGATAATGATTCAAGAGTATAGAGAATGATAGGATTTCAAACTTTGAAATGAAGAAATTTTTATTTGATTAAAAAAATTGAGAATTGCAAGATCGAAAATTACAATATTGAAAATCACAAAATACAAGGATAATTCTAAAGTTTTCTTGAAGATATTTTATCTCCCGCTAAAACACTCTTACGGAGGTCTTCAGCATTCATCTTCTTTTATAGTTGAAGCTTCGAACTTGAAATTAAATTGAATTGTATTGAAAAATCTTCAAGGATGATTTGGGGTGCACAAGTATCTATCTTTATTTGTCTTTGTCTGTCATAATTGAATGTCCTTCCCTCTCTTATTGGCTTTTTGAATTATTGAATCAACTTTATTAAAGTTGCTTTAATAAAGTCTTTTGTCGATTCTTGAGTTTCAGTAGACCTGGTAAGAAGAGTTTTTGTGGTGGCAAACACATTTGAAAAAACATCTTTCTTGATTCTTGAAGTCGGTAATTTCGATATTCATCTAAATAGTTTGGTTCATATAATCATTTTGAGGTCGAGTTTCTTTGAGTTTTGTGTTCAATCAAGTCATCAATATTGTTTAATCCAAAGCACATGTTTTCATTGTTTTGTTCATAATTTGTTGACTCTGAATGAGAGAAACCATCATCATCATTTGATTTGGATTTCTTTGAAATGGCCTCAGTCAATGAAGTTGTTTTCTCCGAAATAACTTGTAGTTCTTTCGGAGTTTTACACTGGTTGAACATTGTCATGAGATCAGTACGTTTGTCAAGTTCTTTCTTTAACAATTTTGGAACACCGATGTTTCTTTGCTCTTGAATCCATGAATTTATAGGTTTTGGACAGCAATTTGTTTCATGATTTGTGGTGGCAAACACATTTGAAACAACATCTTTCTTGATTCTTGAAGTCGGTAATTTCGATATTCATCTAAATAGTTGGGTTCATATAATCATTTTGAGGTCGAGTTTCTTTGAGTTTTGTATTCAATCAAGTCATCAATATTGTTTTATCCAAAACACATGTTTTCATTGTTTTGTTCATAATTTGTTGACTATGAATGAGAGAAATCATCATCATCATCATCATTTGATTTGGATTTCTTTGAAATGGCCTCAGTCAATGAAGTTGTTTTCTCCTAAATAACTTGTAGTTCTTTCGGAGTTTTACACTGGTTGAACATTGCCATGAGATCAGTACGTTTGTCAAGTTCTTTCTTTAACAATTTTGGAACACCTATGTTTCTTTGCTCTTGGATCTATGAATTTATAAGTTTTGGACAGCAATTTATTTCATGGAATTTTGACCACTATTTTATTTTAAGTCTCCCAACAATCCTTTTGACATTGAATTTTGAATTGGTATTTTAAATAATTTGATAGTCTCAATAGAATATCCATGAGACCTTGAAATTGTGAGCAAATTGCAACAAAAGATTTTTTTTAAGGCTTTAAAAAAAGTTTTTGCCTCTTTTTTGAAATGTTCGAACCATTGACGAGTAAGATTGGGTAAAATCTTTTCGTCAAATCCAAAATATTTGAACCAATTTTGAAACCATTTTGAAAATTTGTAACACAAATTTTAATATGGGTTTTAATCATTTTAACAGTATTTACATTGTAAACCCCATTTTATAATGATTTTTCAAAACATTCCTACTTTGTAGTGTATTTATATAATTGCCCCATAAACCCATATTCTGTCCCTCATTGCCATAAATTTCATTTCTAATTTTATTTTTTACCCCCAATTCAACTTAAATTCAATTTCTAATTTCACTGCCATATTTCCTGCACTTATTCATCAGCCAAAATCAATTTCAATTTCTAAATTCTCAGCCCTATATTGCTCACTTTTCTTGATTCCAAGTTTTCCAACAGATTAAAAAAGGCAGAAATTATTCAATAAAAATTGAGAATAATTATGATATAATATTTCATCAAAAGATATTACACATCTCAATTTGAATAGATTCCAACCAACTCAACGTCTATAAATGCATCAATATTTATATTTTTCAATTACCATAAAAGTTATAAGCAGTACATTATTTAATCAAATACTCAAAATAATAATAATAATAATTTATATATATATTATTATTATTATTATATATATAAATTATTATTATTATTATTTTGAGTATTTGATTAAATAATGTACTGCTTATAACTTTTTTAATACTAATTTGTAACATATGTTGTTATTGCTCTAATTTCAAACTTGTTTGCTCCAATATCACGCCCAATTTGAAGTCACCAAGGACTACAAAAAATTGGTATCTCGCTTGGATTTTCCTTTTTGGTTGATCTAATTTCCTTTTTGAAGTCCTAGAGCTCTTCGATTGAGTCTTGCCATTTTAGTGGATAATGTCATATTTTGATTTTTCTAGCTATATAAATTTTATTAGTACAGTTTACTCTTTTAATAGTTCAAAGTAAAATACTGGCTCTACTTCTAAATCTATATAGATATTATGTTTTTCCCTTTTTGTACAAATTTCTAACATCTAGAGATTCCCGTGAAAATAGACAAAATAATTGGAGTTTTTAGCCTTTTTAGATACCCTAGTCTCTTTTGTCGACTTAGCATAGATGAGATACAAATTTCATATTGACAATAAAAATTGACTAGTTAAAAAATATCTCGTAAAAATTTTCAAACCATTGCATAATAATGCTCCCTTTGAGAGAGAGTTAAACCCAGTGAAAGCCTTAAAGCCTAAAACCTTTCACTAGCTCCGCTTGGATTTTATACATAAAACATATTCTTCTTTTTCTTTTCTTTTGAGATTGCAATTAAAAAATAATAATACTTAACGAAATTTAATGTTTATTAATATTATTTAACACATTTTAGGATTGGATAAAACTCTCGAATCGAATCGATCAAACCGGACCTGAACTGAACTAAGCGGTTCTTTTTAACTTAAATACTCGAACGAGTATCGGAATCGAGAACCGATATGTTAGGTTCGGTTCTCGATTCTAGACTAAGAACCGAAGAATCGAATAAAAATTGAATATTCCTAATTTTTTTTATTTTAAATATGTCAAATTATTTTATTTCTCTTAAGTAAATTTGCTAACTAATTAATTTAGCCTAAACTCAAAATATGATTTTCCTATTTTTAATTTTTGCCCAAATTCAATTAATCAAACTGACCAAAATTTTACCCAATTATCTTATTCTACTGTAGTACCATTTCTATCTGAAGAAATCGAATTAGAAGTCTCTCTTTATTATTATAAGCTCCCTGTCTCCCTCTTCATGTGATTTTAGCTGTCAAACCTATGGAAAACTCAATAAAGAGAACAAAAGATATCATGGGATTGGACTACGTTATTTTGTAATAGTTAAAATTGAACACGTCATTAGTTGAATTAATATAGTGTTTTTGTAAATATTAAAAAAAATTAATTATTGTACGTAATCTGAGAACCGAATGGTTCCTTCATTAAATTTGGACCCGATAAATCTATTTGCTAACACTCAAAAATTCAGGTTTCGAACCATGTTCAACCCTAACACATCCTATCAAATATATAATTATCATCCATTGAAAAATTAGATACTTTCTTAAAAAGTCGTCAGTCTTTATTTAATTGATGACATCGAACCGAATCATGTTCAACCCTAACACATCCTATCAAATATATAATTATCATCCATTGAAAAATTAGATACTTTCTAGAAAAGTCGCCAGTCTTTATTTAATTGATGATGAATGATGGGTTAATTGAGGTGACTTTTGTTACCATTGCAGCAATACAAAAGTTTTGGTCCATATTTATAAATATTTTAATTAATTTTTATTCGCATATTTTGAAAAACCTACGAGTATTATTCAATTATTCACATATTACAAGCGCATTTACGAAACTCAAAGCCCAGAAGTAAAAAATGGCAGGCAAATAGTAGTGCCAACTTCATGGTCGATGACAATAAAGTGTTTTAATATATATGTATATATTGTAAAACAAATAAGATATCAAAATAGCTCTGGTATCACTTGTTGTGAAACCAACTATCGAATTGAGATATTGAAATTATATGGCACTATAATAAAGTATTTAATTAAACAAAAATAATAATAAAAACAAGAAATATGGTAGATGAATTAAGAAATTTTATTGACTCAAGAATAATGGAGAATAGAGAAAATTACAATGAATTCTATAATTCTAGTAATCTATTTTTTCACACTTCAAAAATTGTATAAAAAAACATAATATTTATAGGGACATGTAGGGGACGTCCAAACCTTCTTAGTAGAGTTGTTGATGAAGTAGGATGCCAAAACGAAGTAGGAGAAGAAAACGCAAAAAAACCTAAACAGAAAAGGTGGCGTCACTGCCCAAATTTTTTTTTTTTTTTAAATTGTTTTTTCCATCCAAAATTCTTCTTCAAGTCTAATACTAATTTCCAACTCCCAATGTGTTTTCAAAATAGAATTTCAACTTGACATAGGACTCCAATGACATTCTAAATTGAATTCTCCTTAACGTACACTTCAATTAGAATTTTACAATACTTCAAACAAGAAATTTGGGTCACACCCAAATTCTTAACAATCTACACTTTGACACAAATTCCATCAAAGAATGAACTGATTTCTTCAACAATAACCAAAAAAATTAATTTCTCTAACAAAACACAATACTCCACATCTTCCAATGAATCCAGCACTATTCTTGTAGAATTATCTCATATTCCCAAAAATTATAATGATTTTATAATTTACCAAATTAGGTTGTAACACACCCCAAAGTATAATCAAACACAAATGCTTTTAAAGAAGGTCCCTTGCTAGATTGTACACCTTCTACTCCACTTAAAGCATGCTCAACAAAATCAGCATCCACATACCCTTTTCCACTAGGTCCGTTTCTAGCAACTGAATATAATGGCACCGCAAGTGATGGTGGCAAAGCGACATTATTCATATTTCTTGAACTCCACTGAACTGTATTCTTCAAATCCAACCCTTCATGAGCTACTAAGGGTATTGTACCAAACTGAATGTCCACTACGGTACTGAACGTGTGCTGATTGACTCCTCTAGATTCTGCAGGACCCTGCAAGATGTATAACTGAGACATTTTTTGTCCCTCCAATGCAACCTAGACACCCTTACAAACCTTCAAATCTCCACCTCCATGAAAGAACTCATAACCTTTTAAATCAAGGATAGACAACGAGATGAGATTCTTCTTCAAATCCAGAACATGTCAAACCTGGCCAAGTTTTCTAATTGTTTCATCCAAAAGTTTTAATCTGACCATACCAATTCTAGCAACTTGACAAGGTGTGTTTTTTTCATAACCACAACACATTTGGAAACAAAATCATAAGTAGTAAACAAGTCCTTATTAGGACACATATGAAACACACATGCTGAATCAAGAATCCAATCCTCCCATGGTTTAGACTCGACGTCAGAAATAGTCAAGAGATCTCCATCAATGTTCTCCGCGAGGTCTGCTTCACTTGAAGTATTTGATTGTTTTCCATATTGACTTGCAACCATCCTTTCTTTATTCTACAATTTGTAGCAATCATTCTTCATGTGCCTCTTCTTTTTGCAATAGTTATAAATCTGATTACTAAACTTAGACTTCGATCTGCCCCTTCCAGAACTACCATGAGCAACCAGACCTTCTCCATCTCTGACCTCAAAAATCAGATGCTTCATCTTCTCTTTTGAATACAAAACATCATACACCTCCTCTATGGTGAGAGTATCACGACTATACAAGATCGTGTTTCTAAATGAAGAAAACGAAGCGGACAACGAACACAAT
The DNA here is from genome assembly GCA_903798345.1 of Fraxinus anomala. Taxonomy (NCBI): domain Eukaryota; kingdom Viridiplantae; phylum Streptophyta; class Magnoliopsida; order Lamiales; family Oleaceae; genus Fraxinus; species Fraxinus anomala. The sequence continues at coordinate 13,580 of CAIGRN010019576.1, forward strand.
ATGATCAAGGCCAAATCTTCTTCATCATACTCTAATTCCAAAGTTTACAAAATCAGGGAGGATCTCTTTTACAAATCAGTTTCCAATGATCCCCCTTCTGACATTCGATGAGAGTATAAACACTATTTGAGGTTCAACTTCCTTGTCAAATATTTAGTCATGCACAATTGCTCCAACTTCAACCATAAAGCAGTTGCTAATTTCTCCTTCAAAACGTCCTGAAGAATAGTATTTGATAGATGCAGATGAATGTGAGAAACTACCTTCTTATCCTTCCGTAATTTCTCCTCCGTGATCAAAGTTGCGGACATCTTGTCAATTTCCAGTAACGCATCATCTAAATCCAGTTGTTCGAGTACTGCACGCATCTTAACATGCTATAGAGAAAATCTAGTATTCCGATTCAAAAGAGAAATGTCATACTTCATGGAAGCCATCACGAACAAAAATCTCGAACAAATCCTACCACCATGTGGTCTTGTGGAACTGTTGAATTTAGACTCTGATACCACTTGTTATAAAACAAACAAGACACAAAAATAGCTATGATACTACTTGTTGTGAAACTAATCACTGGATTGAGATGTTGAAGTTATATAACACTATAATAAAGTATTTGATCAAGCAAAAGAATAACAAAGACAAGAAATATGATAGAAGAATTAAGAGATTTTATTGACTCAAGAATAATGGAGAATAGAGAAAATTACAATGAATCCTATAATTCTAGTAATCTATTTTCTCACACTTATAAAATTATATAGAAGAATCTAATATTTATAGAGAATATGTAGAGGACGTCCAAACCCCCTTAATAAAGTTGTTAATGAACNAATAATGGAGAATAGAGAAAATTACAATGAATCCTATAATTCTAGTAATCTATTTTCTCACACTTATAAAATTATATAGAAGAATCTAATATTTATAGAGAATATGTAGAGGACGTCCAAACCCCCTTAATAAAGTTGTTAATGAACTATGATGCCAAAAATCGAGTCCTAAACGAAGTAGGAGAAGAAAACGCAAAAAAAATCCAAACAGAATAGGTGGTGCCGCGCAATCTGCCCGATATATATATATATATATATATATATATATATATATATATTTGTATTTTTTAAACAGAAATTAGCCACAATATTTGTA
>CAIGRN010019595.1:0-10229 GCA_903798345.1 Fraxinus anomala
TCTAAGGTTTAATATACCTTAGGTTTTTGAATCGTGAGGCTCGGGTCGAGATTCATATCGTCTACAACCTAGATTTGGACTTTTTCGACGTTTCAAATCAATTCCGCGAGTTCTATGCGTTGCCCATAATCGGGTTCACATCACTTCAGCTCTTAAAAGGCCTCTTCACACTCCTCATTCCACCAAAACCTCTTTCCTCCCTTCAGAACATTGAAGAACGGGAGATACCTATATGTTGCCTTGGAGATGAAGTGGCTCAATGTTGCTAGATGACCCGTTAAACTTTGTACGTCTTTGGGCTTGGAGGGGGATTTCCTATCTAGCAGGGCCTTAGTTTTTTCCAAGTTTACTTCGATGCCTCGGTGGTTAACCATATAGCCTAAGAATTTCCTCGAAGCTACACCAAAAGCACACTTTAACAGGTTCAACTTCATCCGGTACTTCCTTAAGATTTCGAAAGTGGCTCCCCGGTATTCGATGTGATTTGTAGCCTCGAGTCTATTCACAAGCATGTCATCAACATATACTTCCATCATTTTGCCTATAAGGTCGACAAACATCCTATTGACTAGTCGTTGGTAGGTTGTCCCATCATTTTCTAGACCAAATGACATGACTTTGTAGCAGTAGAGGCTTCTGTTGGTCATGAATGAGGTGTTCTCCTCGTTAGCTGGGTGCATGGGGATTTGGTTGTATCGGAGTACGCATCCATGAAACTCAAGAGCTCATGACCTGTAATGGAGTCAACTAACTGGATGATCCTTAAAAGTGGAAAATTGTCATTTGGGTATGCTTGGTTGAGGTTGGACAAGTCTATGCAGACTCTCCACTTGCCGTTGGATTTCTTCACCAAGACTAGTTTGGATACCCACTTTGGGTACACTGTCTCCCTAATGAACCCTTTCGATATGAGCTTTTGTACCTCTTTTTTCAAGGCTCCATACTTTTTCTGGTTCAAGGTTATTCTCTTTTGCCTGTGAGGGATAAATTTGGGATCCACGTTAAGGCGATGGCAACTTACTTTGGGGTCGATGCCCACTATATCCTTATGCTTCCATGCAAACATGTCTAAGTTGGTAAGTAGGAAGCCTTTAAGACTTGTCTTTTCTGCTAACTCAAGCTCCTTTCTTATTTGCAACACTCTTGTGGGATCATGTGGGTCTACTGGGAAAAGTTCGAGTTCCTCCATTGGGGTCGCTTGTGAGTTTAACTCGGTGACCCTAGGGTCCAAATCTACATCGATGACCCCTTCTTTTGGGACATCTATCATGTTGACGTCTCTCCCTTGTTCAGGAGTAAGACCTTCTTCAGGTACGTCAACCATTTCAGCCTTTACTAGGACAATATTTACACTTCAGGTCTCAAACTTTCTCAAAGAGCTGAGGTAGCATTCCCTCGAACCCATCTGGTTCCATTGCACCATTGCAATTCCTCTTTCAGTGGAAAGTTTCATACATAAGTGGTGTATGAAGGTGACGGCTCCAAGTTCTTTCAAAATGGGTCATCCCAACACTCTATGTTAGGCGGATCGGTGATCCACAATGAGAAATTCCATAAAGTGATGAGTCGTAAATGGGGATTCTTCCATTTCTACTGCCAACATGATCTTCCCCCTAGGAATAATGCTATCACCAATAAAACTATATAAATTGGCGGTCATGGGTATGAGCTTATGATTCATCATCATCTCGTCATAGTACCCTGCTTGGAAAATGTTCCCTACTGAGGCACTTAGTACCCTGTCTGCTGGTGCATCTGTATGAGTAACTATTGTATGGTAGCATTCTATTAGGCCACGTTACTCATATTTGCAGCCATCTCCTTTACTTCCCTAGCTAAATGCGCTGTGGTTCTGCCTCTCCTGTATTGGTAGTGTGGACGACGCGAGTTCACATTCGTTCGAAGGATCTCTTCTTTAGAGGTCTCCTATTGTCTACTTCTGCCCTACGATCCGTAGTGACTAGAACTCATAACGTTTTTTTAACTTGGACCTAAAAACTGGCATTTTATGTACATTCTCTACAGCAGTTCTTTCTCTCAAGAAACAAGCCTTTCTTCAAGGTTTTTTCTTTTCAATGGCTTCTACCATAAGGATGCTCATGGTTATAGTATCGAGTTTTTCATAGACAGCTCAAATCTGTCTACCCAAGATAGGTTCCTGTACACTTGGACAAACTATTAGTCACACGTGACCTCATCCGGGAAGGGTGAAGTTGGTAGCGCGCACTACGACGATCAAGTCAATTGGAGAAGTAATTAAATGAGTGTGGGAGAACTTTAAACGTGAGTCTCCAACGTAAAAAAGGGGTCGGCTTTGGGGTGACTGATTAAAAATGTGTAGCAAGAATATAGTTTTAAGAGTCTAAACTTACATTACATTTAAAAACATTAAATGTGAGCTTTTATACTTGGGCAAGATGGATGAAGGCCATTGGATGACCTCATTCACATGATTGACCTTTTCAATCATAGGCAACAATCAATCACTACTTTTGTACCCACAAAGCCTAGCTTGCGGCTTGGACTTGACCAAATAGGTTTGCGGTGGCTACGGTGGCAGTGAGTTGTCTTGTCAATCATGGGGCACAAGATATATTCAAGATTCTTGTCACTGCCTCACCTTGGACATGTTCTTGCAATAGGTCTACGTGTAATGGGGTCGGTCCAACCTTTTCTACAGTAGGTCGCTCAAACTTTAAACGTTCGTGTGAAGTTGGGTCGTTATTGTCAGTGTATGAAGCATGGGGCCCCCGAACCGCTCGCCACGTAAACTAACTGGGGCCACATATGAGTCCTAGTTTTTTGAGGTGTAACAAGTAGGTATGGCAAAATGGGTGGGTTGGTTTTGATAGCCTCTCGTATGTAAGTAGGCTCGTTGTAGATTTGTACGTCTTTAAACTATGAGGATTGAGCCGGCTCACAAACTTGTCAATACTGTGGGTCGTCAACGGCTAACCTATCATTTTCTATTTTTCATCATTTAGGAATTTAATACAATTTAATAATAAGCCACAATCGAAAACTTATGAATATTTTCATCATTGTGTTGCACCACTAAATTTATTCCGTAAATATATAGGGTCAATTGAGCTGGTCTTAATGGGATCATCAAGTAAGACTATTATATCCAATAAGACCGTTCATTATGATGGACCACCTTGTGAATTTACTCAAACACGACTGTGTCAATCTAGATTTTTAAGTGTACATAGGTCATCCCGGGCAAGGGCGCACAACCCGTTTTGGCACTACAAACTTCAAATTTGATTTTTAGATCACATTGATCTTAACGAGTACTATTATGGTTGAAATTTGTCCAGAACAGTTTTGCGAGATTACAAGAGAAATGAGAACGTGATATGATATGAAGTGACACGATATGTAAAATTGATATTTCTAATGAATGTGACGTGCGAACAGCAGTGAAAGCATTTTATAGAGAAAAAAAGTATATTTATAATCATATAATCATTCCATATTTAATTTCGAAAAATTTATTTAACATAAACTAAGTATTAAATACTCTCTTGCACTGCCAGCGGATACAAGATAGCTGCAAGAATGGGCATATACATTTTTGTATGCAGAATAAAAATATTCTTTAGTTTCATAATACAACAGAAACAAAGTGTGAAGGGATTTAGGGCAAATAAATTAGGATTTCATGAGGGAAAAAAATACACTCCTAATATTATTGGTAAAAAAGCCTAATTTCTTGTTAATTCTTTTCAAGGTTAAAATCCCCTATTATGTTTATTCCTAGTTAAAGTCCACTTTAAAACCAACTATTGAAACTTTATTTTTAATTGAATATTTTCATAGTTAATTTGATATTGAAGCATATAAAAATATAGAAATTGTTGTAAAATTATAGGATAACAATTGATGACTATTTAATTTTATCAAGATTCTTAGATAAATCGTAGTTACTCTAGAATAATGTATTCTATTTATATTATATCTCTCATTATAACCCTATATATAGGTCATTGTTATAATAAAATATACACTTGAATTTTGACTATCTTTACTTCACTCTCTTATTCATCTTCTTATTTTTATCATTCTATATAATTTTACAACACGCCATTAGTATAAAGGAGCTCACCAAAAATAGGAGAAAATTTGCAGTATCTAGAAATTTAAACATTGATATCTCAGTATTCCATGATGTGATCATCATGAAATTTGGACAACAAGTTCACAGCTCATTGTTCGTCAAAGTCAACGGTTAAGATCAAGATCCATCGATTTAATAATAGTGAATTTTGACCGGAACGCTAAGATCTATAGATTATTTGAAATTTTTTACATCTATCAAATTTGAAAAGTACTTCAATTTAATTGCTTCATTTCTACTACAAGTATGTTTATTCATCAATTTTTTTGTCATATTATATATCAAATTGTGTAAGATTATTCATAATAATATTTAATGATGTTTATTCTCCTCAAAAAGTATAACTAAAAATTGTATTTATTCTAAATGAATATGTTATTAATGTTATATAAGAAATACAACCGAATTTATATAAATATTTTAAAAGATTACCACGTTTAATCTAGTGAAAAGAAAATATCTACGGATAATGATACAAATTAACGTTAGTAAAATATGAGATTCTACAAATCTCACTCAAAGCTCTTAAGAGTCAATATTGTGTAACGAAGGAATAAACTTTACTCTTAATAGTAATTTATTCTTTAATAAATTAAACGGGAACCTACCAAGTTTTTAAAATGTGTGTCATGATTGGTACTATATTGATATTAGTACAAGTGAACCACATACAATATTGAACTAGAAGTTCAATAACTCTAATATTTTACTGTTTGACATGATCGGTTTGACCATTAGAAATCAATAATGATGCAAATAATTACTAAAAATATCTAATATACGATTGTTCAATGCAAGTAATTCTCACATACTTTTTGCTCTCAAGGAATATAGGCCACTAGATATTCACTAGCTAAAATGTGACTGAATTTATTGTATTTCTAAAAACTAGTTATGGTGGTATACGTGGCCTGTCACCTTTCATGTAGATCATCTAAATATTATTTGTATCTAATAGATACATCTACTAGATGATTGCATGCCCTTATTATATGTTCGCAATTTGGAGCTTGCTATATTACTTGCTCAAATTTTAAATTACGAGCATAATTTTCAGATTATACTATTCAGATGGTGTATCTTATCAATGCTAGTGAGTATAAATATCCCAAACTTGATAAATGTCAGCTGTAACGACGATAAATGGTTTAACAAAATTAATTATTAAGTGCTATAATAAATTTCTAAATTATTATTATTGAGAACAAAGTGCTTCACCTTTTTGTCTAAGGAATATTATTTTATATGTAACTGAACTTTCAGCATTATGCCATCATCAAAGTTTCCCCCATATACTTATCTTATGGTCAGAACCTAATATTTTTCATTTAATGATACACTGAAATGGACACACAATAAAAAATGATGATAATACTTTTTAGTTTGAACCTTTATAAAAATATCTTCAGTCATGAAGGTTGATATTTTATAATGCGATTTATTTACTTTCAATTTTATTAAACTATTCTCTTAGCACTAGGAAGAGAAATTAGTAGCTGAAAAAAATATAGAATGAATCATATAGTATTATCTATATCCTAAAACTTGGCAATCTAAAAAGATAGCTTAATTACAAGATGCACATACTGACCTATAAGAGAATAATCAAATCTCGTATACTAGTTATAGATGCTCCATCTCGTATTGATGTCTTAGAAGGACAAAATATTAGTATTATATAAATGACATGCCTAAATCGTTATGACCTATTCTAAAGATAAACATTCTTGAAAAAAAGGAGCAACTAATGAAGATGATCCCATTTAGGAGACACATACGAAGTATATAGACAAGTTATGTCGTTTGAGAAAGCAATAAAATCTAAAAGAAAAATTTGTCAATAACATTTTTGTACAAGATGTATGTTTCATATTATGAATAACGAGGATATCAAAATAGTTTTATCTGGGGATATTGATCCAAGAAATGTCTGGCCTAATAAAAGAACGCAGTCCTAACAACATTGAACTTACTAGAGAAACTTGTAATTTTTGGACATACAGTTCAATCAACTAAAGGTTTATAATTATGCAAAAAGTAAATAAAAAATGAAGTTATAACATGTAATACACGACTCTTAACATAATGAATTTTGCTAAACATTGTATAAATTGATTAATTATCAAATGGTGGATACAATCACAAGTCCATATCTTGTTATCCTATGAATAAGGAAATTTGAAGTATATAATAAATGTGATTATAGTCAAGTTATTTGGCATGACTATTAAATACTATTCATGAAGGATTTAATATGCATTAAGCATATGATTTAAGTGATCTTATCACGAAGAAGAGAAAATACGTGTTGTAATATTTTTGTCACGTCAAAAAAATTTTGAGGTACTCTTTAATTACATTAGGGTGAAAATTTCGAGATTAGAGACTTTTTCAAAAGTTTAGAAGCATTCCAAAGTAACGTTGCTTAAGGAAATTATGATTATTTAAGTTTAGGGACCAAAAATGAAATGTTAGGGGACCTAAATGAATGTTTCTAGATAGATAAGGAATAAACTAATGGACCAAATCATAAGGAAATCCAAAATCAGGACCCAAACTTGAAATGAAAATTGAAAATTTCAGATTTCAAACTGTTTGGACATTTAACTTTCGGGTATTCGTTTGAGCTCTACGAGTATCCGTTTGAGGTGATTTGCGCTGTAAAGTAATAGATGAGTACTTTAGGGTGGAAATTAATATGTAACCAGTAGCGTACTTACGGGAATAGTCGCCTCAATTTCCACTTCAAGCAATAGTTGATTTTGGAACGGCTATTTAGACAATTTTGACTCACGCAAGTGTAGATGTTGTGGGTGAAGAGACTCACCTATTCACCTTTGCTCTAATTTAAGTAAGCAAACCTTAGAGCGTATGGGATATCAGATAATAAGTGGGAAGTAGAAAAAAGTTGAAGGGTTTGACAACAAGAGCGATGCAGAAGGAATGTCTATGCCGAGAAAGTCTTCTAAGCTCCACAAAAGTTCTTCTTCTCATCCTCAGGCATCCTCACCATTAACTGTGGTTGCCTCCGAGGGTGATTTAGACAATTTGTTCACTTGTTGGGAAGCTTCTTCTCAAGTTCTAACCTTCTATGTTGAAAAATTTGCTTCTTTTACCAAGGAGTCAAGAATGGTTCATAGGGAGTTAACTACTAAACTAGAGGGCCTTACTACTGAAGTGTTTACATGTTATACTTCTTTATTTAATTTGTTTAAAGATTTGGAGTCAAACCAAGTGCTCATGGACCATCGTTTACAAGTATTGGGAAGCAAAATTCAACAAATGGGTGAGAGCAAGACAGCAGGGGATCAAGAAAAAAGAAGGTGCAATGCTTCATCTACGAAAAGGAAGGGAAATAAATATAGACTAGTGGCTGTCCTATTTGTCTTAAAGTATTAAATTGTACCTAAGTTCTATGTTTAAATATCTATAGTGTAGTAGGCCAGAAAATGGACCTCATTTTGAGGGTTGTTCTGCCCTTTGTAAATATAATTAACTGTTGTTCTGCGACTGGTTGCTAATGATAAGCAATATCCTACCTACTGTAAATTTTTTCTTCTAAAACGTTCTTGTTATGTGGTAAGATTTGTTTCGTATTTTCTCTAATGCTTTCTGAATAACTTGATTATTGAATTATACAAGTGCCTTACACCAACAGTCCGGGTATTTTCCAGTTAATCTTTTGCAAAATAATATTAACACGGTCGTTTAAATTACACACTTGACAGTTCGGCCTTCTCCCACGTAATGGCTTGTAGTTCCATTGGACAGTATACGGGATCATGTACCGCGCTCTGATACCATAATTGTAACGATCCTTTTCTTTATTTAAAACATTAAGTGTTATATCTGAAAAGTGGATGTCCAATTAAGTGTTGGGATGCCTCGATGATGGTCAATTGTGTTAATAACCAATATTTCTAAACAAATATCACACATGGCTTACTAAGGATTCATTGTGTTTAATAGGCACACGTCCTAGAAGAGTTTTTAGCCATACTTATGTTTGATTAAAGCAAGCTTGGGTTTATAGATTTTTTATTTCACATAGGACCAAAAAGATTAAAATAGATATTTAAGAAAAGAGCATAATATGGCATGCATCAAGTGAACACCAAAACCATATTTTTACTCAGAGTTGTTATAATCATTCTCCTTTCTTCCTACCACTTTCAGGTAACGATGACGTGTAATTATATAAAGTATAGAGAGGACAGTTGGACCATTATCCGCTATGGCGAAGAGTTCCATTAGACATCAGTTCTTGACATATGGTCATACTATTCGGAGGAGGTGGACATATATGTTCAAATATTTATTGTTATTGTTATGGTCCGTTCTAGTACTACGACTAATAATATAATAGCAATGGAGATTTCCGTATCTCTTAATGCAAGAAAATGGAAGCCACTCTTTTGTGTGTATAAGCTGGAAAAGAATGTAAGAAAAAGGGGGAAGAAAGTTGTCTATTTTTGCTACTTTTGATTTGGCAACTCTATATACTACTACCCATTCCCCTTAGTTTTTGGGTTAAAATATAAGTCAGCCTTGTCTAAGCTATAAGTAGATTTTTTATTTTTATTTTTTTGTTATATCAGAGATGAGATGGCTTCTGTCATAACTCATTTTTTTAAAGTCAAAAGTCAATCGTTGACTTGTCAAAGCCTTAGTCAAATAAGGACTTAAATGGAATAAATTATTTTATTTGGGGTTATTTTACAAATTGACAATATTTGAAGGTTTAAGATGGATAAAAATTATTTTGGGGGTTTACTTATATATTATTAGAAGTTAAATGGTTAGATTTTATATTCAATAGAAGTTAAGGACTAAATGTTATGTTAAATTGAAGAAGATGNATTACAAGTGGCAATTATATAACCAATTACCCAATTTACATTTGAGATATATGTACACAGACAGAAACCGGCAGGAGAGTAGAAGAATCGAGAAAGAAGGGGGAAGAAAGAAAAGAGAAGGGAAAAAGAAAGGGGGGTTTTCAAGCTCGGATTTCAATTTATTCTTCAATTTCTATAGGAAAAAAAAGTAATTACTTAATGAAGAAGGGCATTAGATTTTTAAAATTTATGGAAAATTTGTTTATATGCAAAGTTCAGCAAGAATTAATAATGATATGTACTTGAGGTTGTAATAAGAAAAATAGCAAAGAAATGTGTATTAGGAAATTAATGTTGAAGAAAGTGGAATTGTGAATGTGTTTGTGAGATAAAGACGTATTATTTGATTTTCTTGTGATTATGTGATGTTAAATATTAAATTTAAAGAATTGAGATTGATTTCTCCATTGTTAAGCAATTATTATAAGCATTTGGAGACAAAATCCTACAAATGTGCTATTTTTGAAATTCTTCACAGAAGGCGCTACTTCTGTCAATGGTTTCGGTGCTAATTTTCATTAAGCAAAAATATGAGCCATAATTCAATACTATGGGGGTTTAGTGCTGTTTTGTCAAATATTTGATTTTCAAATTTTAAAGGTTTGAAAGAAGTTATGTGATAAATATTGAGGTTTCGTTATTGGATTAAATTATATATGGAGGTTGTATATGTGTAAAAATAGTGATTTTATGACAGTATAGTGATTTAATGGATTTGATCGTGTGGGGTGATTTGTGGATAAATAATTTAAGAGAGGATAGTTGTAGAAATAGAAATGTAAGAATTAATATAGAAGTTAAGAAATTAAGTGGTGGATTTGTATTAATTCAATTGTCAAGTTTTAATTTGAGTAATTATACATTTATTGTAAGTAGTGACGTGAAAGTTTGGAAATACTCTTCAATGTAACCAGACTGTTATCCATAGATAAGTGAGTGGAGAACTTACTTTTTCAAAATAAGATTTTTAACTTATAAATTGATAATCATGTTTACTTAGCCCTTGTTTGAAACCCATTTTTTTTCTCATCCTATTTCTCATTCTTCATTTCAACAACACATTCTATCAATAAAATAATATTACACATAAACCCAAAATATTTCCTTACTTTTTAACCACACAATCTTCCATCAATCACTATTCCAAAATTTTTTTTTCACCCAAAATGGGTTTCAAACAGGGCTTTAATATGAATGTTGAAATGATTCCA